>JAUNZM010001413.1:0-26271 GCA_033459285.1 Clamator glandarius | reverse complement strand
TCTCTGTGTCCCCCCCTCTCTAGGTCCCCCCACTCCGGGTTCCCCTCCCCGCCCGTGTCCCCCCTCACTCTCTGTTCCCCCCTTCTCTAGGTCCCCCTCTCTGCCCTCTCCCCCCCGCCCCGGTTCCCCCCTCTCTGCGTTCCCCCCTCTCTGTCCCACCCCCACCCCCGTGTTCCCCCCCTCTCTAGATCCCCCCCCCCCAAATATCCCCTTTGTCTGTGTCCCCCCCTCTAAATGTCCCCTCTCCCTGGGTCCTCCTCTCTCTAGATCCACCCCCCTCTATCTGGTTCCCCCCCCCCCCCCCTCGGTTCCCCCCTCTCTCTGGATTCCCCCCCAACCCTCGTGTCCCCCTCCACTCTCTGTTCCCCCCTTCTCTCGGTGCCCCCTCTCTGAGTTCCCCCTCTCTCTGAGTCCCCCCTTCTCTAGGTCCCCCCACCCCGGGTTCCCCCGCCACACACTCTCTGTCCCCCCCCCCCCCCCCACTCTGTGTCCCCCCCCGGGTCCCCCCTTCTCTAGCTTCCCCCCACTCCGGGTCCCCCCCTCTCCGGTTCCCCCGGGTGACTCAGCCTCGCCAGTGAGTCACGGGCTGGGAGCGGCCGGCGCCGACAGAGGCGCCCGCGGGGGACGGGGCCCCCTGGGCCCCCCTCCGCGAATCCCTCGGGGGCCCCCCCCTTTCCCCTGGGCCCCTCCCCATTCCCCTGGGCCCCTCCCCCGGCATGGGGCCACCGTGGGTTGTCACGGGTTGCCATGGCCACCATAGGCTGTCATGGGCCACCATGGGTTGTCATGGGCCATCATGGCTTGTCATGGGCCACCATGGGCTACCATGGGTTGTCATGGGCTGCTGTGGCCACCATGGCCTGTCGTGGGCCACCATGGGCCATCATGGGCTGCTGTGGCCACCATGGGCTGTCAGGGGCCACCATGGGATGTCATGTACTGCCATGGCTAGCATGGACTGTGAAGGGCCACCATGGGTTGTCATGGGCTGCCGTGGCCACCGTGGGCTGTGATGGGCCACCATGGGTTGTCATTGGGTTGCCATGGGTCACTGTGATCACCATGGGCCCCATGGGCCACCATGAGTACTCATAGGCTACTATGAGCTGTCATGGGGCCACCATAGGTCCCCATGGGCTATCATAGCCCACCATAGCTTGCCACGTGTCCCCATTGGTTGTCACGGGCTACCATGCGGTCCAACGCGGTTCCTCGACTCTCCCGCTCCCCTGCAGCCCCCACTCCCCAAACCCCCCAACTCAGAGCGCGGCGGCACCGCAGGGGTTAACCTCAGAGCCGCCCGGGGCCAATGGGCGTGGGAACCAGGGGCGGGTTATGAATGGCGAGTCTGAACCAATGGGAGCGCGGGAAGCGCGGCGCGAGCCAATGGGAGGCGGCGGCGTGAGAACCAGGAAGCGGTTATGAATGGAGATTGCGGACCAATGGGAGCGGCGGCGTGGGAACCAGGGGCGGGTTATGAATGGGGTTGGGGGGGGGGGGGGGGGGTCCTGACCAATGGGAGCGCGAATTACACATTTTTCGGTCAATCCCCCCCCCTGAACCCCCATTTTGGAGTGAATCGCAGGGAATCGGGGTTGAGGGGAGACCTAGCTCCTCACCCCCCACCCCTTATTTGGGGTGAATCACAGGGAAATTGGGGTTGAGGGGGGACCCAGCTCCTCAATCTCCCCCTTCCCGACCCCTGTTTTGGGGTGAATCGCAAGGAAATTGGGGTTGAGGGGACACCCAGCACCTCAGCCCCCCTGCCCTGCGTTTCATCCCAATTTGCCAGTTTTTAAGGCTGCAAATGCAAAAAACAGGGGTTTCACCCCAAATTCCAGCTGGGCTTTTTCCGGCTTCTTCCCCACCAGGTGTTGGGAAGCGTGGGAAACGCTGGCGCGACCAGTAACCCCTTCGGAGAAGCCTTGGTTTTTAGGGAATAAAAACCTCCATTGGTCCCAGGACACCCCAACCCTCCCCAAATCCCCTCAGGATCCCCAACACCCCCCCCCCCCCCCCCCCCCCCAGGACCCACCACATCCTCCCAGGAACAAGTCCAGGACATACCACACCCCACACCCCCAATCCCCCTAGGATCCCCCAAAGCCCCCGGAGGAACAAGCTCAGGACCCACCAAGCCCCCCCTAAATCCACCCAGGACATCCCCTGACCCCCAAATCCCCCCTAGGACCCCCTAAACAACCCAGGACCCCGCAAAATCCCCCCCCAGGACCCCCAGATACACCAAATACCCCCCTAAGGCCCCTATCCAGGACCTCCCAACCCCTGCAATCTCTGCCAGGACCCCCCAAATTCTCTCAGGAATATACAACACCCCTCCCTGCCCTGGACCTCCATTCTCATTATTCACGGAGGCTCCATATCAATAGGAATCAACGATGGATTGGGGGGAATTGGGCACGGGTTCAGGGGGTTCGGCCTCGTCTATGGATTCTCTGTCTGTCCCTCAGGATGCTGGAGTGGAAATGGTGAGAGAGCAGGAACTCTGGCACAGCAGGAACAATGCCGGAGCAGGAATCAGAGAATCCCCAGGTTGGGAAGGACCCACTGGATCATGGAGTCCAACCATCCCCATCAATCACTGACCCACGTCCCTCAGCACCTCGTCCACCCGGCCCTTAAAGGGAAGGGGACTCAACCCCCTCCCTCTTCCAGGGCCCAATTCCAGGAAATATCCCATCCTGGTGTCCATCCTGAGCCTCCCCTGGTGGAGCTGGAGGCCGTTCCCTCTCGTCCTGTCCCCTGGCCCTTGGGAGAAGAGCCCAGCTCCCTCCTCTCCACCAGCTCCTCCAGGGAAAGAGCAACGAGGTCTCCCCTCAGGCTCCTCTTCTCCAGGCTGAACCCCCCCAGCTCTCTCAGCCGCTCCTCTTCTTCTCCAGCCCCCTCCCCAGCTCCGCTCTCTTCCCTGGAGGCTCCAGGACCTCAAGGTTCTTCTTGGGGCCCAGAGCTGCCCCAGGATTCGAGGTTGGGTCTCCCCAGAGTCCAAGGGAGAAGAACCTCCCTGGCCCTGCTGGCCACGCCGGGGCTGCTCCAAGCCCAGATGCCCTTGGCCTTCTCGGCCCCCTGGGCCCCTGCTGGCTCCTGTCCAACCAACACCCCCAGGTCCTTCTCCTCCAGGCACTTTCCAGCCACACTTCTCCTCGCCTGGAGCTGCCCAGGGTTCTTGTGCCCCAAGCTCCTGCTCAAACCTCATTCCCTCGGTCTCAGCCCAGGGATCCAGCCTGTTCAGATCCCTTTGTTCCTCTCCCAACCCTCCCCCCCGGGTCCTTGGGGGTGATTTTCCAGCTATTCGCAGGTGCTCAAGCCCCTCTTGGCTGATGCTCCGGGCTTTGTGATCCCTCACCTGGAACTGGGGGGCACAGGGAGGCTCTTTGGGGTATTTTGGGTGTAAAATTCCTGCTTCCCCCCGAAAAAAAAGCATCCCTGGTCGAGCTGGGAGCAGTTTGGGATGAGCCAGAGGAGCAGAGCAGGGGGAGGAGGCTCCCGGTGAAGCCAAATCCCCAAATCTGGAGGGTCCTGGGATGCAAAATTCCCCGTTTCTCACACTTCCTGGTGAATTTGGGGAGCCAGGGAGGGATTTGAGGAACCAGGGAGAGATCTGGGGAACCAGGGAGAGATTTGGGGAGCCAAGAGAGGGATCTGAGGATCCAAGTGAGGAATTCGAGGCGCCAAGGGAGGGATTTGAGGTGCAAATTGAAGGATTTGAAGTGCCAATGGAGAGATTTGAAGAACCAAGGAGGGATTTGAGGAGCCAGAGAGGAATTTGAGGAGCCAAGGAGGGATTCGAGGAGGCAAGGGAGGGATTTGAGGAGCCAAAGAGGGTTTTGGGGAGACAAGGGAGGGATTTGAGGAGCCAAGGAGGAATTTGGGGATACAAGGGAGCGATTTGGGGAGCCAAAGGAAGGATTTGAGGAGCTGAGGGAGTGATTTAAGGTAGCAAAGAGGGTTTTTGGGAGACGAAGGAGGGATTCGAGGAGCCAAGGAGGGATTTGGGGATACAAGGGAGCGATTTGGGGAGCCAAAGGAAGGATTTGAGGAGCTGAGGGAGTGATTTGAGGAAGCGAAGAGGGTTTTTGGGAGACGAAGGAGGGATTCGAGGAGCCAAGGAAGGATTTGGGGATACAAGGGAGCGATCTGGGGAGCCAGAGAGGGATTTGGAAACCACCGAGGTATTTGAGGAGCCAAGGAGGATTTGGGGGAGCAACCCCCTCTCTCCAGGAAGCGTCGCAGACACGGTCACCCAGCGGGCAGACTCGCCGGCACCGGGGGCGACGCCGGCCGAGGGGCGGGAGCCGGTCTGGATGGCCCTTTCCCGGCTTTCCCAGCGAAGCCGTCGGCACATGGAGCATCGGCGAGGGCCGGAGAAGCCACAAGGTCTGGAGAAGCCACGAGGGATGGAGCCGGCGCCGGCGTTTGACATGTGGCACGACTACCTGGGGCTGGCGGCCGTGGTGGCCGCGCTGCCGCAGGGACCCCGGGATGAGCCGCCGGCACCCAACTCGGCGCCGCCGGCACCGTCCGGCTGCGGCTTCTGCAAGCAGAACGGGGAAGCGCAAGAGGTTTACGGCGGCCACGCGCTACGGGACGCGGCCGGCCGGGTGCTGTGCCCGGTGCTGCGAAGCTACGTGTGTCCCCAGTGCGGCGCCACGCAGGAGCGAGCCCACACCCGGCGCTTCTGCCCCCTCACCCGCAGCGGCTACGCCTCCGTCTACGGCCGCCCGGCTCGCGGCGCCGCCGGCACGCGGGCTCCCACCGCCCTCCGCAAGTAGCCGACGCCGACGGACGCGCCCGCAGGTACCGCTCGGCGCTCGCCTCAAAGCTCCCACCTTCCCCGTTTCGCTTCCCGGCTCATCCCCGGCTCGCTCCGGCGAGGAGCCGGGTCCTCAGCGAAGCCTCAATGTAACCGGGAACGGGATTCCGGTGCTCATCTCGCATTCCCGGTTTCCCTTCTAGGACGTCGCCGGGATCCGGCGGCGCTTACGCTCAAGGATGAAGCGCCGGGATGGAGCTTCCCACCGCGACCGCTCTCCGTGGTTCGTCTCCCAGCGGCCCCACCACCAATGGATTGTCCGGAATGGGATCGTTTTCCCTTCCGCCGCGGCCGCGGGGCTTGAGTTTTGGGATTTGGGTTGGTTTGTTGGGATTTGGCATCATCCCGAGGGCACCGATGATCGGAGCCGGCGCTGGGCCAGGCAAAAAAGCTCGTGATCTGGTCGTTGCCCTCGCCGGACGTGCCGGTTTGTTGGTTTAACGTTCGTTTATTTAACACCGTTCTCTGTTAATAAAGGATTACGCTGTACCGAAGGCTGGATCCGGCTCGTATCCCGCTCCGATGCGGTTCCGATCTGGATCTGAGCGGGCCCTATATCTCCTTCCACCTCTTCCCGGTGTGTGCGGTTGCCGGTCGCCAGCTACGCTGCGATTTCGGCCTCCTCAGCGCCTCCAGGCCCCGGCGAGCGCTCATGGCCAGGCGGCTGTGGGGTGGGATCCGTGTGGGAACGCCGCTCGGCACGGCGTTTACCCCCCCCCCCCCGATCCCTCAGGAAAAGGACTCGGATCGCGGCGCCGGCTCTTACTTGAGGTTGGAAAGCTCCAGGATGAGCCCGCAAACCACGTCGGTCGCATCGGTGGCGGCCGGCGGCTGCGCCGGCTCCTCGCTCCTGGCCAGAATGGGGGAAAACAGGGATGTTCTCGCTCCCAGAATCCAGATTTTTTGACCTCGAACGAGGCATTTAATCCCGGAGGGTTTCTCCGAGCCGCTTACCTGGGCCGCGGCAGCTCCAAACCGTTCTCCTCGGCGCCCGGCTTCGCTTCCACAGGGCTTCGTCCGGCGTCGGCATGTGGCTCAGCAGCTCCGAGCGGCTGTGGGAGAGGCCGGGAGCAGAGGAACCCCCACACGATGAGGTTTTGGGGGGCGAATTGCTCCCTTTCGGGGCACTGCCGGGATTTCAGGGAGTTTGGCGTTCCCGGCTCGGTCTTACCTGCTCCAGGCGGAGCTCGGGGCTGCTCCCGGCCAAACAGGCCTCATCCTGGGATTCGGCGACGGATGCGGGATCCGGCATCACCAGGCCAGATGAGCTCTCCGCGACAGCTTCACCGGAGCGAGCCGGGAGCTGCACGTGCCCCGCGAGACCCTCACCTTCCCTCTCACCTGCTGAATCTGGATTCGGCACCACCAGATTCGGCACCGTGGTGGCCTCGGAAGAGCGGGTTTCACCCTCTCCAGCCTCTTCCCAGCCTGCATCACCTTCCCTTGCCGTTTGCCGTGGAGAAGCGTTCCCGCCGGCAGCGCCAACGTCTCCCTCCGGCTCTACCGCCGCGGCACACGTCCCCAAAGCCTCCACGAAGCTGCCGTGCCAGGATTCGGCTGCGTTCTCCGTGCTGGCTGCTTGCGGTGGCTCCTCACTCCTGCTTTCCTGCCATTCAGCTCCGGACACGGTGCCAGATCCTGTGCCAGATCCCTTTTCTTCAACATCTACAAATGACAAGGATTCCTGGATTTCCCCGGCGTCGCCTCGGCAATCGCCCTCCTCCCGGTGAGGATCTGGCACCGCCGCCGGCACGATGCTCCCTCCTGGAGCATCCGCAGGGGCCTCTCTGCTGGGTGCCCCCTCGATGTCCGGCTCCTCGGTGCTTCCGTCCCGCTCCGTGGCCGCCACCAGCCCCTCTTCTGGCTCCTGAATCGCCAAATCCAGCCGGTGCGGTGACTCCAGCAGCGATGCCGCTACCGGAACAGGCGCCTCCAGTGACTCGCCGGCTCCACTGATCCCTGACTCTCTACCCTCCTGGAATAACAAGGTGTTGGCATCACCTCCTCATTAAAACAATCCCGATTTCTGGAATATTTACCTCCGATTGCCGTAAATCCAAATGCCGTTTGAGTTTTTTGGCATCTGGTGGAACCAGGAGCTCAGCGGGACAGCTCGGACCCAGCGCACCTGGGCTATGGGGCTGGAGCTGCGCTCTCCCGGCTGGTTTGGCTCCGGAGCTGCTGCCTCCTCATCGCCGTTCCCGCTGTTAATTCATAGAATCAGAGAATCCCTGGGTTGGGAAGGACCCACCGGATCATGGAGTCCAACCGTCCTCATCAATCACTGACCCACGTCCCTCAGCACCTTGTCCACCCGGCCCTTAAACCCCTCAGAGAAGGGGACTCAACCCCCTCCCTCTTCCAGGGCCCAATTCCAGGAAATATTCCATCCTGGTGTCCATCCTGAGCCTCCCCTGGTGGAGCTCGAGGCCATTCCCTCTCGTCCTGTCCCCCGTCCCTTGGGACAAGAGCCCAGCTCCCTCCTCTCCACCAGCTCCTCGCAGGGAAAGAGCAACGAGGTCTCCCCTCAGGCTCCTCTTCTCCAGGCTGAACCCCCCCAGCTCTCTCAGCCGCTCCTCTTCTTCTCCAGCCCCCTCCCCAGCTCCGCTCTCTTCCCTGGAGGCTCCAGGATCTCAAGGTTCTTCTTGGGGCCCAGACATGCCCCCAGGATTCGAGGTTGGGTCTCCCCAGAGTCCAAGGGAGAACCTCCCTGGCCCTGCTGGCCACGCTGGGGCTGCTCCGAGCCCAGATGCCCTTGGCCTTCTCGGCCCCCTGGGCCCCTGCTGGCTCCTGTCCAACCAACACCCCCAGGTCCTTCTCCTCCAGGCACTTTCCAGCCACACTTCTCCTCGCCTGGAGCTGCCCAGGGTTCTTGTGCCCCAAGCTCCTGCTCAAACCTCAGCCCCTCGGTCTCAGCCCAGGGATCCAACCGGCTCCGATCCCTCTGGAGAACCTCAAACCCTCCAGCAGATCCTCCCAGCTCAGTGTCCCCCCCAAACTCGCTCAGGGTGGCCTCGGTGCCTTCATCCAGGTCGTTGATCAAGACCTTGAACAGGCCCCAGCACGGAGCCCTGGGGACACCCCTTGGAACTGGCCTCCAGCTGGATTTAACTCCATCTCCCACCACTCTCTGGACCCTCCAGCCAACCAGTTTTCCACCCAGGAGAGCGTGAGCCTCTCCAGGCCCCAGACTGACAGTTTCTGAAGCAAAATGCTGTGAGAAACTGTCTCAGGCTCTTCTGAAGTTCAAGAAGATCCATCCACAGCCTTCTCCTCATCCAGTACTTGAGTCACGTTATCACAGAAGACGATCAGATTTGTTTGGCCTTTCATGAACCCAACACATTCTGCGAGGCCTTCGCTGGCTCCATCCGTGCCCAGCAAACCTCGTTACCTCACCCTCGTTACCTCCTCATCCTGGTGCCGCTGCTCTTTGTCTCTTCCCAATCCTCCACCCCTGCTGCTGCTGCTGCTTTTCCATCGGCGTCGCTGCTCCGAGCCGGACCGGTTCCATCTGAGCCGTTGTTTTCCGGTGCCTCCGAACCTTCCCGAGAACCACGTTTCATTTTGGGATCGTGGCACTCGCCGTCTCCTCCTTTAAGGGGGGAAAACAAATCCTTGGGCTTCCCTGTGGGACTGGAGGGACTCCAGGCATCGCGGCACGAGGGGAGAGCAACCGCTGGCCAGGGTTTGGCACTAAATCCTAGGAATTGTCCCCCTCTGTGCCTCTAGTGCTGGAATTCGGGGGGGAAAAGCATTTTTAGGTTTTTTTTGGGGTGCAGCTCCACTCCGACCCCCTTCACCTCCCCTCAAACACCAGGGGATGGGGTTTGCGGCAGGAGGGAGCGCGGCTCTGTGGAGGCAGGGGTGGCTGTTCCCCTGCATCCGTGTCCCCTCCCAGCCCCTGTCCCCTTCTCCTCATCTCGCTGTCACCTTCCCCTCGCCATCCCTGTACCCTCAGCTCGCTGTCACCTTCCTCTTGCTGCCCCTGTCCCCTCGCCATCCCCGTTCCCTCTCATTCCCCATCCCCTCAGCACTTTGTCTCCTTCCCCTCGTCATCCCTGTCCCCTCACTGTCCTTGTCTCCTCAGCTCGCTGTCCCTGACCCCTCACTGTCCCCATCCCCTCACCTTGCTGTCCCCTCACTGTCCCCATCCCCTCAGCTCTCTGTCCTCATCCCCTCAGCTCTTTCCCCATCCCCTCAGTTCGCTGTCCCCATCCCCTCACCATCCCCAGCCCCTCAGCGCTCTGTCCCCTCAGCTCTGTCCCCAGCCCCTCAGCTCTCTGTCCCCTCAGCTCTCTGTCCCCAGCCCCTCAGCTCTCTGTCCCCAGCCCCTCACCATCCCCAGCCCCTCAGCGCTCTGTCCCCTCAGCTCTCTGTCCCCAGCCCCTCAGCTCTGTCCCCAGCCCCTCAGCTCTCTGTCCCCAGCCCCTCAGCGTCTCCATCCCCTCAGCGCTCTGTCCCTCAGCTCTCTGTCCCCAGCCCCTCAGCTCTCTGTCCCCAGCCCCTCAGCTCTCTGTCCCCAGCCCCTCAGCTCTCTGTCCCCTCAGCTCTCTGTCCCCAGCCCCTCAGCGTCTCCATCCCCTCAGCTCTCTGTCCCCAGCCCCTCAGCTCTCTGTCCCCAGCCCCTCAGCTCTCTGTCCCCAGCCCCTCACCATCCCCATCCCCGCAGCTCTCTGTCCCCGTCCCCGTCCCCATCCCCAGCCCCTCAGCTCTGTCCCCAGCCCCTCAGCGCTCTGTCCCCTCAGCTCTCTGTCCCCAGCCCCTCAGCTATGCCCCCAGCCCCTCAGCTCTCTGTCCCCAGCCCCTCAGCTCTCTGTCCCCAGCCCCTCAGCTCTCTGTCCCCTCAGCTCTCTGTCCCCAGCCCCTCAGCTCTGTCCCCAGCCCCTCAGCTCTGTCCCCAGCCCCTCAGCTCTGTCCCCAGCCCCTCAGCTCTCTGTCCCCAGCCCCTCAGCTCTGTCCCCAGCCCCTCAGCTCTCTATCCCCAGCCCCTCAGCTCTCTGTCCCCGTCCCCATCCCCATCCCCATCCCCTCAGCTCTCTGTCCCCAGCCCTTCAGCGCTCTGTCCCCTCAGCTCTCTGTCCCCAGCCCCTCAGCTATGCCCCCAGCCCCTCAGCTCTCTGTCCCCAGCCCCTCAGCGTCTCCATCCCCTCAGCTCTCTGTCCCCAGCCCCTCAGCTCTAACCCCAGCCCCTCAGCTCTCTATCCCCAGCCCCTCAGCTCTCTATCCCCAGCCCCTCAGCTCTCTATCCCCAGCCCCTCAGCTCTCTGTCTCCAGCCCCTCAGCTCTCTGTCTCCAGCCCCTCAGCTCTCTGTCCCCAGCCCCTCAGCTCTCTGTCCCCAGCCCCTCAGCTCTCTATCCCCAGCCCCTCAGCTCTATCCCCAGCCCCTCAGCTCTGTCCCCAGCCCCTCAGCTCTATCCCCAGCCCCTCAGCTCTCTATCCCCAGCCCCTCAGCTCTCTGTCCCCAGCCCCTCAGCTCTGTCCCCAGCCCCTCAGCTCTCTATCCCCAGCCCCTCAGCTCTCTATCCCCAGCCTCTCACCATCCCCATCCCCTCAGCTCTCAGCCCCCGTCCCCTCGGTTACCTGGCAGCCGCTGGCCCTTGCGCTTGCCCATCACACCCTGCGCAGGCTGAACGAGGTCCCCCCCCAGCCTCAACTTCCCTCGCCCCAGCCCTTTCCCACCCCCCCCTCTCCCTCAGGGCCGCGGCGGAGGCACCAAATCCTCCGATTCTGGGGTCAAAAAGGGCGGATTTGGCCCCTTCGCACCCAGAGGCGACGTCGGCCTCGCCGGCCCCTCACGCCTCTCCCGCCTTTTCTCCACACGTCCCCGCGCGCATGCGCGGCGCAACGGTTGATGGGAGTTGTAGTTCGCGGCGAACCCAGGCGTAGTCTCCGTCTCCATATGCGCATGCGCAGCGCAGCGGGCTGGCGGGAGGCGTAGTCCCTGGAGCAGAGCCCTTTGCTCTCTTTGCGCATGCGCAGCGCAAGGCTTGGTGGGAGTTGTAGTCCTCGGGAGCCGCTGGGCTAAACGGCGGCGTTTTGCGACGGCGCCGCCGTAAAGCGTGGTGGGTTGTTGACTGCGGACGAGGAAGTGAGTGCGGGGGGACGGGGGTGCCGGTATCGGGAGTGGCTGGAGGGGGGCTGAGGCTTTAGGGGGGAGGGAACAGGGGCTTATGTGGGGCTGAGGGGAGGAGGAGGGCCTTGGGGGAGCTGTGGGAGGGGGGGAACAGGGCTTTGACGGGGTGCTGGGGGGGAAATGAGGCCTTGAGGGGGCGCTGGGTGGGGAGAACGGGGCCTTGGGGGGCTGTGGGGGGAGGAAGAGGGGCTTGGCGGGGCAACAAGGCTTTGAGGGTAGGCTGGGGGGGCAAATGAGGCCTTGAGTGGCCTGGGGGTGCTCTCGGGAGGGAGAACAGGGCCTTGGGGGGGGGTGTATGGGAGGTGGAGAACAGAGGCTTGGGGGGGCTGAGGGGGAAATGAGGCCTTGAGGGGGCTTGGGGGGCTGTAGGGCAAGGGAAACAGGGCCTTGTGGGGCCTGGGGAGGAGGAACAGGGGCTTGGGGGGGGGCAACAAGGCTTTGAGGGGGGGCTGGGGGGAAAATGAGGCCTTGAGGGGGGTGGGGAGGGGACGACAGGTGGGGCTCAGGGGTCCATGGGGCATTGGGAGGGTCTCTGTGGGGCTCCAGGACATTCCCCCCCCGAAATCTGCAGCTCGGCTGATGCCATGAGCAGAGCCCAGAGGCCACCGGGTCGCGGCGCCACCGTCGCCCGGCAGGTACAGCCCCTTTCCCACCCCCCCAAACCCCCCTGAACCCCCCCGAGCCCCGACGTCGCGCACGGAGCCACCGGAGCCACCATGGCTTTGGTTAAACAGGCACCGGTGATGCCGGATTTGGGTTTCTCAACCGGGCGTTACTCCCCATTCTGGTGCCTCCGTTTGGGTGTGTTAATTGGATTAATTAGATTGTGCAAAGAGAAGCGCTGGTATAGCTACCGCCTTTTGAGGTGTCGCTCTCGGTTCCGTAAATCAAGGTGGGATCCCAGTGGAATTCCTGACACCTCAGGGCGGCTCGTGAGGTTCTACCAGGATGAGATCCTACGCCTAGATTGGGGTTGGAATCCTCGATTTTAATCCAGGACGGGGAATCATAGAATCACTAGCTTGGAAAGGACCTACCGGATCATTGAGTCCAACCATTCCCATCAATCACTAACCCACATCCCTCAGCACCTCGTCCACCCTCCAGCTGCCTGGAGGAGAAGGACCTGGGGGTGTTGGTTGGACAGGAGCCAGCAGGGGCCCAGGGGGCCGAGAAGGCCAAGGGCATCTGGGCTCGGAGCAGCCCCGGCGTGGCCAGCAGGGCCAGGGAGGTTCTTCTCCCTTGGACTCTGGGGAGACCCAACCTCGAATCCTGGGGGCAGCTCTGGGCCCCAAGAAGAACCTTGAGGTCCTGGAGCCTCCAGGGAAGAGAGCGGAGCTGGGGAGGGGGCTGGAGAAGAAGAGGAGCGGCTGAGAGAGCTGGGGGGGTTCAGCCTGGAGAAGAGGAGCCTGAGGGGAGACCTCGTTGCTCTTTCCCTGCGAGGAGCTGGTGGAGAGGAGGGAGCTGGGCTCTTCTCCCAAGGGCCAGGGGACAGGACGAGAGGGAATGGCCTCGAGCTCCACCAGGATGGACACCAGGATGGAATATTTCCTGGAATTGGGCCCTGGAAGAGGGAGGGGGTTGAGTCCCCTTCCCTGAGGGGTTTAAGGGCCGGGTGGACGAGGTGCTGAGGGACGTGGGTCAGTGATTGATGGGGGCGGTTGGACTCCATGATCCGGTGGGTCCTTTCCAACCTGGGGATTCTGTGGTTCTATGAAACTGGAGAGGGGCAGGAGGAGGAACTTCTCCATGAGAGGACAGGTTGCCCAGAGCAGGGGTGGCTGCTCCATCCCTGGAGGGGTTCAAGGCTGGGTTGGATGGAGCTTGGAGCCCCTGATCCCATGGGAAGTGTCCCTGCCCACGGCAGGGCTGGAACTGGATGGTTTTTAAGGTCCTTTCCAATCCAACCCGTTCTCTGACTCCCACTGGGAGGATCCACCTTATTCCTCCAGCTCCTGGAGGCTCCCGTTGCCCTAACGAGGCTTCGTTAGCGCTGCACCCCCAGCACTTTTCCATCTCTCCCTGCAGATGGGGTTGCTCCCTGAGTTTTCTCCAGATGGATCAGCCACGGACGACGCTGGGGACGACGCCGAGCTGGAGGCCGAGCTGTTGGCGCTGGTGGGCGGCCGAGCCGCACCGGGAGAGAAACCGGAGCGGAAAGGTGAGCGCTGCCCCTATTTCCTGGGCAAATTCATCCAGTGCCGCGTGGAAAACGGCTCCTGCCGAGTTCTTCCCGGTGGCAGAGCCACTTCCCACCCCTTAAAGCATCCAGAAATGGGTCTGTGGCCCCCAAAAAAACTCCTCTGGTCTTCTGCAGCCCCGTTGCCGATGGAGACGATCGAGCGCATGGCCGCGCTCTGCATGAGGGAGGAGGAGGAGGAGGACGGGGATGAAGAGCTGGAAGAAGAGGACGATCTCCTGGTGAGACGGAGGCGGGAGCTCGCGTTCTTTTCAAAATAAAAAAAGGGGGTTTTCTACCTCAGAATGTGGCTGATGGAATCGTGGCTTGGCAGGCTGAGCTGCAGGAGGTGCTGGGCGACAGCGAAGGGAGCGAGGCCGTGCCGGACGCCGAGGTACGACCCGTCTTTGTGCTCCGGAGCCGGATCCAGCGCTTTTTTTTCCCTCGCGGTCATTATCCCAGTGGGAAAATCAGGCTCCAGGCCAACCCCTGGGGCCCAAAAACCCCTGGGGGCTGTCACCGTCGCTCTCCCTCCTCCTCGGGAAGGAGCAGCTGTGGAAAACATGAGCGTCAAGACCAGATTTAGCCGATTTTTTGGGATCTGAGAAGAATCCGGCTCCGACGATCCCGTTTTTAGCCGTTCTCGGGGAATCCCGGTTTCTCAGTGCCTGGTGGTGGCTCCCAGTGCCAATCCTTGAGCTGTGAAACACCGGAGCGGCTCGGGAAGGGCGGCTGGGCCGGTCCCACTCGGAGCGGGATGATCCCAGCGTTTCTCCGGGCGGCTGCAGGTGCCGGAGTCGCCGTCGGAGCCAAGCGGCATCGAGGCGACGCTGCTGGAGCGAGTGGGGATGTACCAGGCGGCCGTCGGCAACGCCAGGGAGGCCGGGGACGGCTCTCGGCTGCGGCGCTACGAGCGCGGCCTCAGGGTGGGCGATTCCGCCTCGGTTTTCCTCCTCTCTTTCATTTAACGAAACCGGTTTCCCTCAAATTCCCACTGGAAATGGGCCAGCGTCGCCAAACTCGGGAGGTTGTTGGAGCAGAGCCCTTGCCGGCCTCGGAACGGGCTGGAGTGCATGAGAAAGCGATGCCAGAGCCCGTTCTCGGCCCTGGTGAGACCTCTCCTCGAATCCCGGGGTCAGCTGTGGGCCCGGGAAGGACGTGGAGGCTCTGGAGCGAGTGCGGAGAAGAGCAACGAAGCTGGGTAGGGGGCTGGAGAAGAAGAGGAGCGGCTGAGAGAGCTGGGGGGGTTCAGCCTGGAGAAGAGGAGCCTGAGGGGAGACCTCGTTGCTCTTTCCCCTGCGAGGAGCTGGTGGAGAGGAGGGAGCTGGGCTCTTCTCCCAAGGGCCAGGGGACAGGACGAGAGGGAACGGCCTCGAGCTCCACCAGGGGAGGCTCAGGATGGACACCAGGATGGAATATTTCCTGGAATTGGGCTCTGGAAGAGGGAGGGGGTTGAGTCCCCTTCCCTTTAAGGGGCGGGTGGACGAGGTGCTGAGGGACGTGGGTCAGTGATTGATGGGGACGGTTGGACTCCATGATCCAGTGGGTCTTTCCCAACGTCTGTGCCGCCAGAAGGCGGCTGAAAGGATTTTGTGGGGAAGATCAAGAGCTTGTGGGGTTTGGGGCTGAATCCCTGGGCTCCGTTTGAGGCCGCCGTTGGGTTTTCCCACCTCCAGCGGCTCCGAGGTTTCTCTTTTTCCTGCGTTGGAATGAGTTTCTCCCCTGGGTTCTTTCCAGACGCTGGAGAACATGTTGGCGTCCGTCAGGAAGGGAAAAACCATCCAGGAGGACGAGATTCCCCCTCCGGTGGCGCTGGGGAAGTTGGGGAGCTCCCCAGCCGCCCCTCCGCCTGCCCGTGCGCCGCAGCCGCTCCCGGTTCCTCCGAAGCCTCCGCTCCTTCCCATCAACTCACCGGAGACGGATCCGGCGCCTCCCTCGCCGCTTGCCCCCCCAGGTAAGGATTCGCCTCGTTATTCCTCTCCGGAGGTGGCCGGACCTGGTTGGTGACGAGGCTCCTGGTATCGCCGCTCTCCTCTCGGCTTCGGCAGGCTCCGACCAGGCCAGCTCCGAGGCTTCGCTCCGAGCGCGGCAGCGGGAATACAAGCTGGCAGCGCTGCAGGCCAAGCAACGCGGAGACCTGGAAGCGGCCACCAAGCTCTACCGGCTCGCCAAGGTGCAGCACCAGGAAGTTTCCAGTTCCCTCCCTGCTCGTCGTTGATCCGAATCTCCCTGTTCTCTTGGTTTCTGGAGGAAAACGCGGCTCGGTCAGGCTGGGAGATTCAGCTTCTTCTTTTCTTCCTTGTTTTTTTTCAGAGCTTTGATTCCCTGCTGGAAGCGACGGCGAAGGGGAAGGTGCTGGAGCTGAGCAGCATTCCTCCTCCTCCCGGTGAGACCCAAATCCTCCTTCCTGAATCCCTCGCCGGAGAACGTTCCTTCCCAATCCCTTGCCAGAGAGCATTCCTTCCTAAATCCTTCGCTGGAAAGTGTTCATTCCTTCCTAAATCCTGCTCTGGGGAGCATTTGTTCCTTCCCATTCCTTCCTGAATCCCTAGCGTTTGCTCCTTCCCGAATCCCTCACCGGGGAGCGTTCCTTCCCCATTTCTTTGCAGGATGAGCCCATCTCACCCTTTTCCATCGCCGCTTTCTCCCCGCAGCCCAGCTGCCGTCGGAGCTGTTGTCCCCCAGCCGGCCCCAAGCTGTGCCGGAAGCGAATCCGGCCTCTCCCGTAGCAGGTAGAACCCTCAAATGGGGAATTTCCAACCCCGAAACGCTCTCCAAGGGAAGAGAAACTCCAAGAGGAAGGCGACGGGACCGTTTTCCTCACGTTTTCGCCCCCAAACAGAGGTTCCTGCGGCGCCGCGGGACACGCTGGAAGCGCTGCAGCAGCGCATGGAGCGGTACCGGACGGCGGCGGCGCAGGCCAAGAGCAAAGGAGACGATCGGAAAGCTCGGATGCACGAGCGCATCGTGAAGGTGCGAGAGCCAGAGGTTCCGGGAGCCCTCGCGGCGCTGCCCTTCCCGCTCAGCTCCGCGTTCCCTTCCAGCAATACCAGGAGGCCATCCGGGCGCACAAAGCCGGCAAGGCCGTGGATTTCTCCGAGCTGCCTGTCCCACCAGGTATTTTGCGCATCCCTTTTCCCAGGAAACGCTTCTCGGAGCCATTTCCCGAAGCCGACGTGTAGCGAGGGGCAGGATCCAGCCCCACGAGCTCTCAAAATTGTCCTCCCTCCCACCTTTTCCAGGCTTCCAGCCCATCCAGGGCGCGGAGACGCCATCCGGAGACCAAAGCATCGTCGGGGTGCTGGAAACAGCCATGAAGCTGGCGAGCCAGGAGGTCCAGGAGGAGGAGGACAGCTCCAAGGAAGCCAAGGTTGGGATTTGGGGGACTTGGATCCCCTCTCCAGCTCTGGAAGAGCCCAAACCAGGAGGAGGAATGGCACTGGAGGCGAAGGTTGGGATTTGGGGACTTGGATCCCCTCTCGGGCTCTGGAAGAGCCCAAACTGGGAGCAGAGATGGCTCTGAGGAATCCAAGGTTGGGATCTGGGGGACTTGGATCCCCTCTCCAGCTCTGGAAGAGCCCAAACCAGGAGGAGGAATGGCACTGGAGGCGAAGGTTGGGATTTGGGGACTTGGATCCCCTCTCGGGCTCTGGAAGAGCCCAAACCGGGAGCAGAGATGGCTCTGAGGAATCCAAGGTTGGGATCTGGGGGACTTGGATGCCCTCTCCAGCTCTGGAAGAGCCCAAACTGGGAGCTGGGATAGCTCTGAGGCTACGCCAGCTTCCCCGTGCCCATGAAAAGAGTGTTTTCCATTACTCCTCCTCTGATTCCGGCTCTTTCTGTTCCCAGCCTGCCGCCCGGCCGGCCCCGGCACGAGCTCCGGCTGCTTCTCAGCCCAAACCGCCACCACCTTCCTCCACGGCGGCGCCGAATTCTGCTGGAACAGCCAAACCAGCTCCTAAAACCACGGCAAAAGGTACCGGGCTGAGCCGAGGCTCCATCCAGGGCCGAGGGAGTCGGATGCAGCCGCTGCGGGATGCTCAACCCCACCTTGGCGTTCCCATTTGGACTCCAAGAAAGACCTTGAGGGGCTGGGCTTGTCCAAAGCCGGGGAACGGGGTTGGAAAAAGGGCTGAGGGAGATGGGGAGGGAGCTTGAGCTGGAGAAAAGAGAGTGAAGGGAGGATCCCGTCGCTCCCCATGACGCTGGAGGCTCCTTTTCCCAAAGGAAAGAGAGGTTTAGGCTGGATATTGGGAAGATTCCCTTCCCCAAAGGCTTTCGGAGCATTGAAAGCAGCTGCGTGGGGATAAGCCTGAACCCCGGAGAGATCCGGAGCAGCCAGGGGAGCGATCCGAGGGCTGGAGCAGGCGGGGGAGCTGGAAGAGGTTCTAGGAAGCCCTGGCTGCCCCAATCCTGGAGCGATGGAAATGGAGTTGGGAGAAGGGCTGGGATGGAGCTAAAAGTGGAGGAATTCAGTCCTAAACTCCACTTGATTAAGGGCAGGGACGCCCCAGGATGGAGCCCGAGGGGGCTGCTCCGGGAGGATCTGAGCTGGGATAGTGGGAAAAATCCCATCCCACAAGCGCTGGAAGCGACTAGGGTTGCAACGAGGGGTTTGGAAGCCGTGGGATCCAGAGGGAATTTGGCTGCGACTCCGGGATATGAAAAGGCTTTCCCAAAGGGCTCGATCCCGTGGTTCCCGCAGCGCAGCAGCAGCTGGCGTTTCTGGAGAGCCGTCGGAAGGCGCTGCTGCAGGCTGCGCTCCGAGCCAAGCGCCACAACGACATGGAAGGGGCCAAGATCTTCTTGCGCCAGGCCAAGGGGCTGGAGCCCATGATCCAGGCCTCGCGGAGCGGCCTCCCCGTCGACATCACCAAGGTCCGCGATTTTCCTAGGTTTGGGAAGCCGGGTGGGTCCCGGAGCGGCAGATCTGGGAGGGAGTGTGGATCTGCTGGAGGGTTTGAGGTTCTCCAGAGGGATCGGAGCCGGTTGGATCCCTGGGCTGAGACCGAGGGGCTGAGGTTTGAGCAGGAGCTTGGGGCACAAGAACCCTGGGCAGCTCCAGGCGAGGAGAAGTGTGGCTGGAAAGTGCCTGGAGGAGAAGGACCTGGGGGTGTTGGTTGGACAGGAGCCAGCAGGGGCCCAGGGGGCCGAGAAGGCCAAGGGCATCTGGGCTTGGAGCAGCCCCGGCGTGGCCAGCAGGGCCAGGGAGGTTCTTCTCCCTTGGACTCTGGGGAGACCCAACCTCAAATCCTGGGGGCATGTCTGGGCCCCAAGAAAAACCTTGAGATCCTGGAGCCTCCAGGGAAGAGAGCGGAGCTGGGGAGGGGGCTGGAGAAGAAGAGGAGCGGCTGAGAGAGCTGGGGGGGTTCAGCCTGGAGAAGAGGAGCCTGAGGGGAGACCTTGTTGCTCTTTCCCTGCGAGGAGCTGGTGGAGAGGAGGGAGCTGGGCTCTTCTCCCAAGGGACGGGGGACAGGACGAGAGGGAATGGCCTCGAGCTCCACCAGGGGAGGCTCAGGATGGACACCAGGATGGAATATTTCCTGGAATTGGGCCCTGGAAGAGAGAGGGGGTTGAGTCCCCTTCCCTGTGGTGTTTAAGGGCCAGGTGGACAAGGTGCTGAGGGACGTGGGTCAGTGATTGATGGGGATAGTTGGACTCCGTGATCCGGTGGGTCCTTTCCAACCTGGGGATACTCTGATTCTATCCAATCCCTTCCCTCTGCTCCAGGTCCCCGAAGCCCCTGTGAACAAGGAGGATTTCGTGCTGGAGCAGCGGCGAGACGCCCGCATCCCTCCGGAGGTGGCCGGGCGCTACCTGGAGCTGATGGAGCGGATCCGGCAGCAGCACGAGGTGAGGGAGCCGGGAATTGGGATCGGGTGGGAAGTTAAGAGAGTAGAATAGATGTGGGGAAGGAGGAGAGAGTCTTCCTGGCAGCAGGTGACGAAGGAGGATGGGAATGAGCCACTTCCAGGGCTGCACTTGGCAATCCTGGAATAAAACAGGGCTGAGTTGGGATTGGGGAGGAATTTTCTGCTGCTCGAGGCTTTAATGGGGGATGCCAGGGAAAGGGCGACACTTCCAGGCTCTGTGAGCACCCGTGTCGGGAGCCGGTGGGATTCGGGACCTTCCCTCTTCTCCCATTTCCTTCCAGATGTGCCTGAGTTATTCCAAGCAGTTCACACACCTCGGGAACATCACGGAGACAACCAAGTGAGGCTGTGGATGGGGAAGGAGGGAGGGAATTCCCTCAAAGCGAAGCCTCCTGGCTGCTGGGGTGGTTTGAGGAGAGGAGGAGGGTGGGAATTCCATCCCATTGATGATCTGGAGAGGGAAAGAGGGCAGGAATCCCCCCCAGAGCGATGCCTCCTGGGATGATCTGGAGAGGGAAGGAGAGCAGGAATCCCTCCCAGAGCGATGTCTCCTGCCTCCTGGGATGATCTGGAGAGGGAAAGAGAGCAGGAATCCTCCCTGAGCGATGTCTCCTGCGTCCTGGGATGATCTGGAGAGGGAAGGAGAGCAGGAATCCCCCCTAGAGTGATGCCTCCTGCCTCCTGGGATGATGTGAGCAGGGCAGGAGAGCAGGAATTCCATCTGTGAGCCACAGGAGAGCAGGAATTCCATCCATGAGCTGCTTTTCCCCGCAGATTCGAGGACCTGGCCGAGGATTGCAAGCGGAACATGGAGCTGCTGAAGGAAGCCCATGCCCGGGGCTCACCACTGCCCCGATTCCACTACGAGCAGCGAACCTTCACTGTCATCAAGTAGGGAATCGCTGGCGTCCGCGGGCCAGGAGGGACAGGCAGGCACTAGCGGGATTTTTCCAGCTCTTTCTGTCCGCAGAATCTTTCCGGAGCTGAACAGCAACGACCTGGCGCTGTCGATAGTAAAAGGATTCAACCTCCCGGCGCCGGCAGGTGAGGGCAAAGGCAGCGAGAGCTCCCGGTGGCTTCAAATCCTCCGGTGAGGCCTCGGTGCTGCCGGCATGGAGCTCACACCGTGTCTGCCTGGCAGGAGTGGCTCCCAACGACCTGGACGCCTTCGTGCGCTTCGAGTTCCCCTACCCGAACGCTGTGAGTCCACGTCTCTCCAGAACCATCCTGGCCATGAATCTCGCTCCCGGCCTTCCTCGTTTTCCCCCCTCGGGCCTTCCTCGTTTTCCCCCCTCAGGCCTTCCTCGTTTTCCCCCCTCGGGCCTTCCTCGTTTTCCCCCTCTCCGGCCTTCCTCGTTTTCCCCTCTCCGGCCTTCCTCGTTTTCCCCCCTCCAGCCTTCCTCGTTTTCCCCCCTCTTGGTCTTCCTCGTTTTTCCCTCTCCGGCCTTCCTTGTTTTCCCCCCTCTTGGTCTTCCTCGTTTTCCCCCCTCTTGGCCTTCCTCGTTTTTCCCTCTCCGGCCTTCCTTGTTTTCCCCCCTCTTGGCCTTCCTCGTTTTTCCCCTCTCCGGCCTTCCTCGTTTTTCCCCTCTCCGGCCTTCCTCGTTTTTCCCCTCTCCGGCCTTCCTCGTTTTCCCCCCTCTTGGCCTTCCTCGTTTTTCCCTCTCCGGCCTTCCTTGTTTTCCCCCCTCTTGGCCTTCCTCGTTTTTCCCCTCTCCGGCCTTCCTCGTTTTCCCCCCTCTTGGCCTTCCTCGTTTTTCCCCCTCTCCGGCCTTCCTCGTTTTCCCCCTCTCCGGCCTTCCTCGTTTTCTCCCCTCCAGCCTTCCTCGTTTTCCCCCCTCTTGGTCTTCCTCGTTTTTCCCTCTCCGGCCTTCCTCGTTTTCCCCCCTCTTGGTCTTCCTCGTTTTTCCCTCTCCGGCCTTCCTCGTTTTCCCCCCTCTTGGTCTTCCTCGTTTTCCCCCCTCTGGCCTTCCTCGTTTTTCCCCCCTCTTGGTCTTCCTCGTTTTCCCCCCTCTGGCCTTCCTCGTTTTTCCCCTCTCCGGCCTTCCTCGTTTTCCCCCCTCTTGGTCTTCCTCGTTTTCCCCCCTCTGGCCTTCCTCGTTTTTCCCCTCTCCGGCCTTCCTCGTTTTTCCCCCCTCTTGGTCTTCCTCGTTTTCCCCCCTCTTGGCCTTCCTCGTTTTCCCCCCTCTTGGCCTTCCTCGTTTTCCCCCCTCTGGCCTTCCTCGTTTTCCCCCCTCTTGGCCTTCCTCGTTTTCCCCCCTCTGGCCTTCCTCGTTTTCCCCCCTCTTGGTCTTCCTCGTTTTTCCCCCCTCCGGCCTTCCTCGTTTTTCCCCCCTCCGGCCTTCCTCGTTTTTCCCCCCTCCGGCCTTCCTCGTTTTCCCCCCTCTTGGCCTTCCTCGTTTTCCCCCCTCTTGGTCTTCCTTGTTTTCCCCCCTCGGGCCTTCCTCGTTTTCCCCCCTCGGGCCTTCCTTGTTTTCCCCCTCTCCGGCCTTCCTCGTTTTCCCCCCTCGGGCCTTCCTCGTTTTCCCCCTCTCCGGCCTTCCTTGTTTTCCCCCCTCCGGCCTTCCTCGTTTCCCCCCTCCCTGGCCTTCGTCATTTTTTCCCCTCGGCCTTCGTCATTTTTCCCCCCCACCCTCCTCGTTTTAGTCCCCAACCCCCTATTTTGCCCCCCGTCTCCTTTTTTTTGCCCCCCAACCCCTTTTTTTTGCCCCTTTCCCCCCTCCTCACTCTCCCCCTTCCCCTTGGCAGGAGGAAGCTCAAAAAGACAAGACCAACGTCATCAAAAACACCGACTGTCCCGGTAAATCCCCCGTTTTGGGAGGCGGCGAGGGCTCCGAGGTTCCTCGTTAGCGTGACGAGGGCTGATTAATTGGAGTTCAGCACCTCAACTGGCTCTGATGCCGGTGGTTTCGCTGCTGTCGTCCCCTCCTCAGAATTCCAGGAGCACTTTAAGCTGTTTGTGAACCGGGGGCACCGGGGGCTGCGCCGCGTCCTTCACGCCAAGGGCATCAAATTTGAGGTTTTGCACAAAGGGTGAGAAGCTTGGGGGGGGGGCGGCTCTGTGACCCCCCTCCTTGCGCGGCCCCCGCACCCCCCCCAGCCCTCCCCTCTCTGCTCCCCCCTCCCCAGGGGTCTCTTCAAGCCGGATCGCGTGCTGGGGGCTGCGCAGCTCAAACTGGAGGCGCTGGAGACCGTCTGCGAGGTCCGACAGATCCTGGAGGTGAGGGGCAGGGCTACCACCCAGGCTGCAGTAGTGGCCGCGGCTTTTCTGCTTCGTTAGCAGGTGGCCAGGGGGCCTGGGGCTTCATTAGCAGGTGGCCAGGGGTCCTTGGGTGTCATTAGCCAGTGGCCGGGGATGCTGTGGCTTCGTTAGCTGGTGGCCAGGGGTGCTGTGGCTTCATTAGCATGCGGCTAGGGCTCCTGGGGCTTTGCTAGCCAGTGGCCAGGGGTCCTGGGGCTTCGTTAGCGGGTGGCTGTGGGGCCCAGGGCTTTGCTAGCCAGTGGCTAGGGCCCTTCTGCTTTGCTAGCCAGTGGCCAGGTGGCCTGGGGATTTGCTAGCCAGTGGCCAGGTGGCCTGGGGATTTGCTAGCCAGTGGCCAGGGGGCCTGGGGATTTGCTAGCCAGTGGCCAGGGGGCCTGGGGATTTGCTAGCCAGTGGCCAGGTGGCCTGGGGATTTGCTAGCCAGTGGCCAGGGGGCCTGGGGATTTGCTAGCCAGTGGCCAGGGGGCCTGGGGATTTGCTAGCCAGTGGCCAGGGGGCCTGGGGATTTGCTAGCCAGTGGCCAGGGGGCCTTTGGCTTCATTAGCCAGGGTGCCAGGGGTGCTGTGGCTTTGTTAGCAGAGGGCTAGGGCTCCCGGGGCCTTGCTAGCCCAGGGCCCAGGGGTCCTAGGGCTTCATTAACATGTGGCTAGGGGTCTTTGGGTGTCATTAGCCAGTGGCCAGGGGTCCTGGGGCTTCGTTAGCAGATGACCAGGGCTCCTAGGGTCTGTCCCGGGGCTTCTTTAGTGGATTGCCAGAGGTGCTGGAGCTTTGCTAGCCAGTGGCCATGGGCCCTGGGGCTTCGTTAGTGGGTGGCCATGGGCCCTGGGGCTTCGTTAGTGGGTGGCCATGGGTCCTGGGACTTCATTAGTGGGTGGCCAGGAGTCCTGGGGCTTCATTAGCAGGTGGCATGGGGTCCCGGAGCTTTGCTAGCCAGGGGCTAGGGCCCTTCCGCTTTGTTAGCAGGTGGCCAGGGGTCCCAGGATTTTGCTAGCCGGTGGCTATGGGTCGTGGGGCTTCGTTATCGGCCGCCCCTCGTCTCCCGCAGCTCCTGGACGGCCGCCACCCCACCGGGGGGAAGCTGGAGGTGCTGGTTCGGCTCCGGGAGCCGCTGGGCTCGCAGCAGCTGGAGACGCGGACGGAGCGCTGGCTCGTCATCGATCCCGGGCCCCCGGTGAGCTCCGGCGGCTCCGGCTGCTCGTTCCCGGGGCCCCGGTGAGCTCCAGCCGCTCCGGCTCCGCAGCCGGGGAAGGCAAAGCCCCGTCTCATCCCCGTTTCCCCTCCAGGTCGTCGCTCCCAAACCAAAACCCAACCCAGCAGTCGCTCCGGCCAAGGATGGGAACAACAGGTGAGGGCTGGGTGGTAGGGGCTCAGCACACTCCCTTTCCCTTTTCCTTCCCCCTCGTTTTCCCGTTTCCTTCCCCCTCGTTTTCCCGTTTCCTTCCCCCTCGTTTTCCCATTTCCTTCCCCCTCGTTTTCCCATTTCCTTCCCCCTCGTTTTCCCATTTCCTTCCCCCTCGTTTTCCCTTTCCCTTCCCCCTCGTTTTCCCTTTCCCTTCCCCCTCTCCCTTTCCCTTCCCCCCTCCCTTTCCCTTCCCCTTTTCCCTTTTCCTTCCCCCTTCTCCCTTTCCCTTTTCCTTCCCCCTTCTCCCTTTCCCTTTTCCTTCCCCCTTCTCCCTTTCCCTTTTCCTTCCCCCCCCTTTCCCTTTTCCTTCTCCCCCCTCACTTTCCCTTTTCCTTCCCCCCTCCCTTTCCCTTTTCCTTCTCCCCCCCCCCTTTCCCTTTTCCTTCCCCCCCTTTCCCTTTTCCCCAGGAGGAAGGGGCCGAGTCCATAGCCGGGAAGTGAGGAGGGAGCTGCCTGGGGGGGGACCCTGAGGGGGTGTCCCCACATCTCCCCCCCCGCCCCTCACCAGTCCCTATTTGCCCCCCAGAGCCCCCCCCTCTCTCCCCAGTCTCCACGTTTTGGCCTTCGAACGGGAGAAGCTGGAGCGGAAGGTGAGTGGGGTGCAAGGGGGTCACCCCAAAGCTGAACAACACCCCCCCCCCCAAAAAAAACCCACCGTGTCCCCCCCTCCCCGCAGATGCTGGCGTATTCGCAGGCGCGGCGGCCGATCCCCCCGGAGCTGCGGGAGCAGCACCAGGAGCTCGTGCGGCGCAGCCAGAGCCTCCGCGCCCGCTTGCAGAGCGGGGACCCCCAATTCCGCAGGGGTGAGCGGGGCCAGGAGGGTCCTGAGCGCCCGGGGGGGCGGTGCTGGGTGGATCCGGAGGGGTTTGGGATGAGGGATCCCATCCTGCTCTGATCCTGAGGGGTTTGGGTGAGGGATCCCATCCTGCTCTGATCCTGAGGGGTTTGGGTGAAGGATCCCATCCTGTTCTGGTCCTGAGGGGTTTGGTATGAGGGATCCCATCCTGCTCTGATCCTGAGGGGTTTGGGATGAGGGATCCCATCCTGCTCTGATCCTGAGGGGTTTGGGTGAGGGATCCCATCCTGCTCTGATCCTGAGGGGTTTGGGTGAGGGATCCCATCCTGCTCTGATCCTGAGGGGTTTGGGTGAAGGATCCCATCCTGTTCTGGTCCTGAGGGGTTTGGTATGAGGGATCCCATCCTGCTCTGATCCTGAGGGGTTTGGGATGAGGGATCCCATCCTGCTCTGATCCTGAGGGGTTTGGGTGAGGGATCCCATCCTGCTCTGATCCTGAGGGGTTTGGGTGAAGGATCCCATCCTGTTCTGGTCCTGAGGGGTTTGGTATGAGGGATCCCATCCTGCTCTGATCCTGAGGGGTTTGGGATGAGGGATCCCATCCTGCTCTGATCCTGAGGGGTTTGGGTGAAGGATCCCATCCTGTTCTGGTCCTGAGGGGTTTGGGTGAAGGATCCCATCCTGTTCTGGTCCTGAGGGGTTTGGTATGAGGGATCTCATTCTGCTCTGATCCTGAGGGGTTTGGGTGAGGGATCCCATCCTGCTCTCTGGTGCTGAGGGGTCTTATGCATTGGTTCCATCTTGCTGGAGTCCCTGTCCCTGGGTCCCATCCGGCTCTGCTGCTGAGGGGTCCTGCCCCTGAGTCCCATCCTGCTCTGGTCCTGAGGGTCCAAACATGCTGCGGGTCCCTGTCCCTGGGTCCCATCCTGCTGGGTGCTGAGGGTCCCTGTCCCTGGGTCCCATCCTGCTGTGGTGCTGAGGGTCCCTGTCCCTGGATCCCATCCTGCTGTTGTGCTGAGCGTCCCTGTCCCTGGGTCCCATCCTGCTGTGGTGCTGAAGGTCCTTGTGCCTGGGTTACTGTCTCGTGGGTCCCCTGTCCCTGGGTCCCATCCTGCTGTGGTGCTGAGGGTCCCTGTCCCCGGATCCCATCCTGCTGTGGTGCTGAGAGTCCCTGTCCCTGGATCCCATCCTGCTGTGGTGCTGAGAGTCCCTGTCCCTGGGTCCCATCCTGCTGTGGTGCTGAGGGTCCCTGTCCCTGGGTCCCATCCTGCTGTAGTGCTGAGGGTCCCTGTCCCTGGTTTACTGTCTTGTGGGTCCCCTGTCCCTGGGTCCCATCCTGCTGTGGTGCTGAGGGTCCCCTGTCCCTGGGTCCCATCCTGCTGTGGTGCTGAGGGTCCCTGTCCGTGGGTCCCATCCTGCTGTGGTGCTGAGGGTCCCTGTCCCTGGGTCCCATCCTGCTGTGGTGCTGAGGGTCCCTGTCCGTGGGTCCCATCCTGCTGTGGTGCTGAGGGTCCCTGTCCCTGGGTCCCATCCTGCTGTGGTGCTGAGCGTCCCTGTCCCTGGTTTACTGTCTTGTGGGTCCCCTGTCCCTGGGTCCCATCCTGCTGTGGTGCTGAGGGTCCCCTGTCCCTGGGTCCCATCCTGCTGTGGTGCTGAGGGTCCCTGTCCCTGGGTCCCATCCTGCTGTGGTGCTGAGGGTCCCTGTCCCTGGGTCCCATCCTGCTGTGGTGCTGAGGGTCCCTGTCCCTGGGTCCCATCCTGCTGTGGTGCTGAGCGTCCCTGTCCCTGGTTTAC
>JAUNZM010001412.1:0-178666 GCA_033459285.1 Clamator glandarius | reverse complement strand
TCCCCTTCCCCTTCCCACCCCCCCCTTCCCCTTCCCACCCCCCCCTTCCCCTTCCCACCCTTCCCTTCCCCTTCCCACCCCCCCCTTCCCACCCTCCCCTTCCCCTTCCCACCCTCCCCTTCCCCTTCCCACCCCCCCTTCCCCTTCCCACCCCCCCCCTTCCCCTTCCCACCCTCCCCTTCCCCTTCCCACCCCCCCATTCCCCTTCCCACCCTCCCTTCCCACCCCCCCATTCCCCTTCCACCCCCCCTCTCCCCCTTTTCTTTCCCCCCCTCCCCCTTTTTCTTTCCCCCCTTCTCCCCCTTCTCTTTCCCCCCCTTCTCCCCCTTCTCCCCCTTCTCCCTCTTCTCTTTCCCCCCCTTCTCCCCCCTCTCCCCCTTTTCTTTCCCCCCCCTCTCCCCCTTTTCTTTCCCCCCCCCTCTCCCCTTTTCTTTCCCCCCCCTCTCCCCCCCCTCTCCCCCTTTTCTTTCCCCCCCCTCTCCCCCCCCTGGTTCCTCCCTCTCCTCGGTCTGTCCCGGTCCCTCTCCGGTCGTGGTTCCTCTCCGCTGCCGGCGGGGCCCTCTCGGATATACCTCGTAGCCGTAGTTGTTTAGTGATGTTATTGTAGGGGATGTAAGGAATGAGTCCCTGTGTCTTTCAGTGACTGTGATTAAACACGAGACAAAACCAAACTTGGTGCGTTTCAGGTTGTGTTTTTGCACGGGGCTCCGCACTCTCCTCCGAGTCTTTCTCCTCGTCCTGTTGGTGCTTCTGTTCTTCCCAAGTGGGGCAAAAGGTAGAACCTGGGAACGCTTTGGGCTGTAGAACCAGTGAATCCTGGGGGGGTTTCCAACCCCCCTGCTTCCACGCTCCTGAGGGAGGGGAGCGGAGCTGGGGAGGGATAAAAGCCCTTTAAGAGCCAAGAGAGAGGAGCGCTGACAGCGCTGCGGGATCGTTCCCACGGGAGCACGTTTCCAGGCACTCAGCGGCAGCAGCTGGGAGAAGGCAAAGGGACCATTTCGTGGGGATAAGCTGGGCGGGGGGAGCATCTCCAAAGCCTTGAACCGTTGTCCTGCTGGAAGCAGGAGCTGCAGGGGCTGCGGCAGCAGAGCTGCTCCCATCCATCACCACCAAGAGTCATGGAATCAAGCTTGGAAAAGACCTGTACGATCATGGCGTTCAAATCCAGCACTGCCAACCCCAGCCCTGAACCCCTCCCCGAGCACCACATCTCCACGTCTTTATCCACGATTCCATGATCTTTAGGGTCTCTTCCAAACCGTTCCATCACTCTCTGACCCCTGGCTTCGGGGAGCGACTCCGGGGCCCATCTCGGCACGTGGGGATGGCCAGAAGCCATCACCAATTAAACCAGCAGATTAAACCAAACGAGCGCTGTGGCTCTCGTTACACGCCCCTCTCCTCCCGCCAGACAGCGAGGAATCGAAGGCAGGAAAAGAGAATCTCCGACCATAACGGGCTCGTAACTCTGAGCTAAAAGCGCGCGGGGGAATTGGTGGCGAGGAGCCTAAAGTGCTCGCTTACGGCTCCCTGGGAGGAACGGCTCTAAGGGCGACGTCACACGTTATGGACCATCCTCAAGAGGGACAGGAATGAGCTCGGGGCTCGGCCTCGCGGGAGGGAACCCGGATCTGGAGGCGCAAGGTGCTCTGTCGGGCTTTGCTTAGAACCACAGAGCGGTTTGGGTTGGAAGGGACCTCAAAGTCCATCTGGTTCCATGGGATCCCACTGGATCAGGGACCTGGATCCCCTCCAGGGATGGGGCAGCCTGGGCCAGGGCCTCCCTGCCCTCACCCCAAAACATTTCTCCCCACGATCTCATCTCAATCTGTTCTCTTTCAGCTCAAAACGGGCCCCCAACCGCCTTCCATCCCGTTGCACTTTGAGATCGTTCAAAGCCCTCCTGGCGCCGCATTTGCTGCCCCAGCAGCTTGCGGAGCGGTTGCTATTTATAAGGGCTCTTTCCAGGTTCCGCTTTCATTCCCGCTCTCGGCCGCTGCGTCAGGGGTTCCTCGGCCACAGGGGAGACCAAATGTGTCTCCCCAAGCAGCTCTAAGGCCCTGGAAACCTCGCCGTAAATCAGCCGGCGGCAGCGGCGCTCCGGAGCGCCCGGAGATAATGGAGACAGCGAGGGGAGGAGGCACAACTCGGCCTTCCGCCTCTGCATCCAGCCCCAGGGGAAGCCCTGGCAGCCACCAGGCCACGATTCTCTCATCTTTAAGGTCCCTTCCAACCCAAACCAGTCCCGGGTTCTACAAACTTTGAGGACCCTTCTGACCCTAAACCGCTTCACGATCCATGATCTTTAAAATCCCAACCCAAACCATTCCCTGATTCTCATCTTGAGGCTCCTTTCAAATCCCAAGGTGGGATTCCAACCTCCTCCACATCATCGTCTTGAGGGCAGCAGCGGCCAGCGCTGTCCCAGCTGGAGGAAAGGACGTCAAATCCCACCGGAAACAGCTCTTAAAGGACACAGCTCGGGGTTCTTCCAAAACCTTTAATTGCAATTCCATCGTTAGGGCAAATGACACACAGGGAGGTTACATGGAATGGAAGGCCTCGTTCAACCAGGAACGCGCGCATCGGGCTGAAAGCAAGGGTTTGGACACACCTGGCAGTAACAAAGAGAAGCAATTTCTCTCTTTCTTGCACCTTCTAGCGACTTCCAACCCCTCCGGGTGCAGCAGAAAGGGAAAATAAAATGAGCTTTTCGACATTCCTAGGGAAATCCCGGCCCGCGCGCCTTCCAGCATCACCTCGCCGCATTTCCTCGAACGCAGGCAGTAGCAGCTCCAGAAGAGAACAACGTAACAGCAGAAAGGGAGAAAGTTAAATCACGAGCACAACCTACTCCTGAGCAAATCCTTCCAAGCATTCCATGTGCAAACCCCTCGGCACACCAAAGGCTCAGGACACCGGATTCCAAGGTGTATTTTGAGCCCAAGCAGAGCCTAGTTGGCCTAGAGCCGTGAGGGAGGAGATTGCACAGACCAGACAGTTCCCCCCTCGCCTGCGTGTCAAGCAGGGAAATGGGAATGGAGAAAGGAAGCTCTTTGGCCAACATGAGGCCCGTGTTCCCAGCTTGTGGATTCTGGACACCGATTCCAAGCTTTTCCACGGAGATTTCCCCCTTCCCACATGTGATAAACCCTGGCGACTCCACCCGAGCAAGGGCAGGAGCAGCTTTGCGCTCCTTTTTTCCTGCTGAGGCGGCAAGAGCAGAGCAAGGAAGGGAGGAGAGAGACGAAGCACCGACGGGAATCGGGGAATTCCATGTGCCGGGAAGGATTCAAATGAGAACTAAAAGGCTGGAAGGCAACCAAAGGCCCTGGAGGACCCAGCTGGGCTGCCGCGCTGTGTTCCCACCCATCCAACTCAGCAGCCGGGACTCTGCTCGCGTCCACAAAAGGGGAAGAGCCGCCCTGTGGGTTCTCCCGCTGCAAAACAGCGTTAAAAGCACAGAGCCGGGTTGTGGAAGGCAAAGGCCTTGAAGAGGCACAGGTACGCGGGAGCGCGGTACACGGAGGAAGACTTCTCTCTGCTAGAGCAACGCGGGAACGCGGGAGGGATCCCAGCCCGTCCCGCATCCCCCGGGGCAGCAGGTGGCCCGCTGGCTACCGACACGGCGTCCCTGCACTTCTCAGCACGTTGAATTGCTCTAACGCCGATCGAGATAAACGGCAGCACCCTCTTTTCTTTGAGAGCGACCCTATCCTGGAAGGATCCGAGTTTCAAACTGTCCGTGAGTCATAATTACATAAGGAAATCAATCCGAGCGTCTCAAAACATCACGTGAGAACAGCAACCAGCACCGTGCTGGCGCCTCAGCGTGAAAAACACAGAGTAAACATTCTCCACGCCAAGACTAAGCCGGATGCCGCTCACGGCGAGGGAACTGTCCTAAAAAGGGAGTTCCCCATACAAAACCACTCGAGGGGATCCAGGAATCCCAAACAAGCAGGTTTAGCTGGGTTAGGAGCGCGTGCTCCCAGCCTACGATCACTGCCAAGCCCTCACAGGTGAAACCCGGCTTCCGAGGAAGGTTTGTGTAAAGCATCCGTACTGTAAATCGCTCCTGACTCACCAGGTCCCTTTAAATAACATCAACTGAACGAGATCAGCTGCACCTATGGAATTCCGTAGGTATCCCACAAACCCTGCAGCACAGCACACATCTATTAACCTTCCTGGAGAGCGAGCCTGACCTCCTAAAGTTTCTTAATTAAACAAAGCAAGCCCTTTTTAATACTCGCTTTAGGAAGCCACCTTGCTTAGAAGATGACCCGGCACGTGCGCTGCTGGCTCTGAAACACGCACAGTTTGTTGCTCATTCCTCTCCTTTTAGGCTTTCCTGTAGATAAGAAGTGTTGCTTCTAGATCATTTAAACAAATCCTGCGTGTTCTACATCCCAGCTAAGCCCTGCCCGGAAGCTTCTGGCAGGAGGAAAACAAAACAAAGCCTTATCTTTACATTCTAAAAAAAATAGGCGCTGTATTTCAAAAGCATTAGGAGCCACTCGATCTTCAGAGCCACCCGAAGAGACAATCGAAGAGACAGTCGGTGACTCTGCGGCACCTGAAGCATCGACAAAACCAACGCTTGACCTGAAAAGCTGAAAATAAAGCACTCGTGACAAACCTGCATCGAAATAAATCCCTGCATAGGAAACAGAAGCTCATTTGTACAAAAGGTGATTACGTTTTTCAGTGCATACTTATGGGCTCGTGTTAAGTCCGGTCTGGAGGAGGCCAAGCAGGACCTTTTCCCATCGCCGGGATACAAGCCCTCACTTCCCTACTTCCTACAAACTCTTCTCAAACCGAGAAAACAAAAGAAAACTAAATAAACCCAAAAAGTCCACTTCTCCTCCCTGCGAGGCGAGGTTAACATCCCCGACTACCAGCCTGTAACAGTCAGGTCGAGCCGTTCCGTGTCGTCACGCTGCTTCCCAGGGCTGTTTTCCTGCAGGATCCCGTGCTCCCTCCCGGAGCTCCGCTCACAGCTGCTGGTTGGCAAAGAAGGCTTTGGTCTCCCTGCAGACGGGATTGACGCAGAGCGGGCAGCAGAGGGTTAACTGCCGCGAGCAGATCTCGTTGGACTGGATGTGGGAGCACACCAAGTCCGCCAGAGCCTCAGAGAGAGAAATCAGAAGCGGGAGTGAGGAAAACTAGGAATGTAGCATTAAAAACACCTTTCACGTCGTCTGTCGGAGCAGCGCTACGAGGCAACGTCCACAATCAAGGGGAAAAGACCCAACGGCAAACTTTAAGATACCTTGGAGAACAGCGGGTTTCCATTCAGAGACTCCGCTCGTCGGATGTTCTCAACGCCGCACTGCATCGAAGAGGAAAAAAAGGAGTTAAACCTGCTAGATTTTCACCAGCCTGCCTGCAAAACCCCTTCCTTTCGCTCAGAACTTGCCCCCGGACGACGAAAATAAAACGCAGCACCAGGTTTTCGTCTACAGCAAAAATGACTGTGATGCAACGTTCCACTCTGATGACTCTCTCAGTGAGATAGTGCAGAGGTCAGCCAAGAAAGCCAAATTCTCACCATTTTGCCCTGCTAAAAGTGTATTTGAGTTTAACCAGTTCCCATTAACTTCACAGAACGAATCAGAGAACGGTTTGGGTTGGAAGGGTCTTAAAGGTCACAGAACCGTGGAATAGGTTGGGCTGGAAGGGCCCTAAAGATCATAGAATCCTGGAATAGTTTGGGTTGGAAGGGACCTCAAACCCAATCCAGTTCCGTGGCCAGGAACACCTCCCACTGGATCAGGGAGTCAAAGTCTGATGTAACCTGACCTCAAACACCTCCAGGCATCAGAGAATCATGGAACGGTTCGGGCCGCTATCCAAGTGCTTATGAAAATTATACAAGCGTTACCTCGTTTGCTAAAACCTGGGCGTACTCGATATCCAGTTCATAAAGGGTCTCGATGTGGTCACTCGTAAATGCGATGGGGACCAACAACATGTTCTTCTTCCCTCTCTGGCACAGCCCCTTGATGGCCTCGTCCGTCTGGGGTCCGAGCCAGGGCATCGGTCCAACCTGTACGGAATGGGGAGGCAAATCCCTCATTAAATACCTGCATTTTCTTATCACAACAAAACAGAACTTCACAGCGGCCGGTGCTCTATAGCACCTACCTTGGACTGCCACACCAGCCGGTACGGGTTGGAGTAGTTCAGCTTCTCCATGACCTTCTGGACCGTCGCTCCCACTTCCTGAGGGTACGGATCGCCACGGTTCACCACCTGCAGGAACAACAGAGCTTTGACTTCCAGCTGCTTCTTCTTTGTTTGGACGCAGACTTCCCGAAGAATGGGAAAGGCGAGCACGCTGCGCGAGACTTGGCTGCGCCCGGGGTGAGACGCAGCCGGAACAGGGAAGGAAAAGCGCAGTCTTGCCCCGCCAAGCCCAGGAGAAAGGACCCTCCTCTACTACCAGGTTTGACTCTGGCCTAACAGGGACAGAAACCACCGGAGGCAACTCACAGACATGGGCAGCGAGTGAGCTGAGAAGAGGATGACGACATCTTTCCTTTTGTCGGATGGAAAGAGGTTCAGCTCCTTCTGGATGTGATCGGCAAAGCACTGTTCAGAAGAGAAGCCAGGATGTGAATCAGAAACACCGAGAGGCATTTGGTGCTCTCAAATGACCCAAGACAGGCAGCTTCGACAGTCCAGGTTGCCCTAAGAACTTCAAAGCTCCCCTGGGTCTGCGTGGGGCAAGAAAGAGGGACGGTGGGGACTATATATTGCCCAGAGCATGGTGGCTGCACCCTCCCTGGAGGGGCTCACGCCAGGTTGGACGGGGCTTGGAGCCCCTCATCCAGTGGGAGGTGTCCCTGCCCATAGGACTGGAAGGGCTTTGCTCCCTTCCAACCCAAACCATTCCGTTGATTCCATGCTTCCAGAGACCGAGAGCTTCAAAGGCGCTCGTACAAATCCTCACCTGAATAAGGAGGGGATGTGTGGGCCATCGGTCGATTATACTCCACTTCATCTTCGGCTTCTCCCCTTTTTGATGATAGTAGCGAAAAATGGCATTCAAGCTGCTTCCTGCAATAGGGAGAATTAAGAACAGAAGTTAGCAACGGGATTAAAGTGGGTCTGTAGCAAAGGATTTTAAAACGCAACCATAAATTGGAGCAAAGAGCCTCAAAAGGGAATGCTTATATCGAAGTTTGTACAACGTACAAGGCAATAACAGCTTGTCAAATCGTTCTTTAACCAAAGAGCACTGATCGTTCCAGTTTCCGTGAAGGAAAGCTCCCTCGGACGCGTTCCCGAGCCTTCGGTTTACATTATGTAACAAATGGAAACATAAAGAGGTCCTTTGTTAGAAAGCTTCTACCTAGAATGTGGGATGACAGTGAACGGAGAAGGCCTCACGCTGGCGATGCAGCCGAGCGGCCGCGTCACCCCGACGCCCCTCGCGGAGGCGCTTGCACCCCTCGCGCGGCTCCCACGCGGCCGCTCACCTGTGGTGGAGCAGCTGTACTGCGGGTACTGCGTGAAGGCGATAGCCCTCTCGATGCCGTCGCTCTCCATCTCCTCGATGGCTTCTTCCGTCAGGGGGTGCACGTACCGGAAGCCGATGTAGTATTTGTGAGGGGCTGCCGAAGCACAGGGAGAGAAAGTGCGGTTACAGACGTGCCACGGGGCTCCTACCCGCACGGCTCAGCCCTGGAATCGGAAGCAGAGGTTTGAAATACCCCAGTGGAATTTAAACCTGAAAGAGGGGAGATGGAGATGAGATCTTAGGAAGAAATATTCTCCTGTGAGGACGGGGAGGCCCTGGCCCAGGTTGTCCAGAGCAGGGGTGGCTGCCCCATCCCTGGAGGGGTTCAAGGCCAGGTTGGATGGGGCTTGGAGCAACCCGATCCAGTGGGAGGTGTCCCTGTCCATGGAACTGGATGGGCTTGGAGATCCCTTCCGACCCAATCCATGCCACGATTCTTTGAAAAGAAGGTCTCTGCATAACTTATTGGGTGTAAGAGCTGTGCAGAAGCAGGTGGGACTTCACAAAAGGTGGTTACGCAACAAAAGCAAGCGGAAGGGTATGCTGAAAAGAGCAGATAAGCGTTCCAAGCTTTATCTTCCGAACCTGCTGCAAGCCTGGCCCTTCAGGGGCTCCTGCTTCCGAACCTGCTGCCTGGGACGCCACAGCCTGGTTTTGGCCTCAACTACACTCACAGGGACCACAGCTGGAACAAGCTAAAAAGCTGTGCCTGCACCCCTTTCCATCAGGGCAGCGCTACCAGGGAGCTTGGCGCAGGGTGATCCATGCTCCCTGCTGCCAGGGAGCGAGGGCCAGGGAGATTCTGTGATGCGCAGGGCGGGGAGGGAGGCTGTATTCTCCTTTCTTATCAAGGAAGAAGCAGCCAGGCCGGCTTCTCCTACCAGGCACGGCCAACCAACCGTCAGCCTTATCTCCTGTTCGTGCCCGGGTGGGGCTCACAGCTATCGCTGAACCAGGCCCAGCAATGCTCAGCTCTGAGCCTTGTCTGTCTCCCATCCGATCTCCTCCTCTTCAAGGAGCTGCCGTGAGCGGGCGGCTGTGTGTTTTCCAGCAGGAAATTCCCCCCCTCGGTGAAACTCAATAACACCAGCGTGCAGAACACGAGCCCCCAGGAAAGCCTGGATCGACAGGCGTGTTGTTCGCTGCGAGTGCGCGCACCGGCGCAGCCGAGAGAAGCGTCATTCTCCCACTCGCCCTCTTCTTCAAGGATTAGAGAGTTACATGAGAAGGTACTGCCAGAGCTCCTGAACCTCCAACCCATTTATGCTCACAAGAAAGTCACTCTGAACACTCACACGTGCCTTATTTACTCACACAAATCATAGAATGGTTTGGGTTGGAAGGGACCTTAAAGAGCATCCAGTTCCACCTCCAGGGACGGGGCAGCCACCACTGCTCTGGGCAACCTGGGCCAGGGCCTCCCCACCCTCACAGGAGAACATTTCTCCCCAAGATCTCATCTCAATCTCCCCTCTTTCAGCCCAAAACCCAGATCACGTAAGATTCTCCAACTCTTTTTGCACACGCTTGTTTTTTAAGGAAGGAAAACTTGTGCAAGATGTGTGTCACGATTTCCCAGCAGGACTGAGAACGCTGTTGGCACTCGTAATAAAAACAGAGAGGCAGAAGCTGCTTTACAAGCGCTAACCCACGAAGGAAAGGAAGCGTTTAAGAAGTACAGGGAAGAGGTACCGGTGCGAGGAGACATGCTGTCCAGCAGCTTCACCATCCCTTCTCCCTGCACTGCCGTCCACTTCTTGATGGGCGAGCCCCCTCCAATCCGGCTGTACTGCTCCTGGATTTTTGGTGTGCGGCGTTTGGCGATGAAGGGGCCTAATTTGCTGAAGCGTTTGAAAGATACAGGTATTAATAACGTACCCCACATCAGCAGCCGCCTCCCCAAACCCCCATAGCACCGGGCTTTCCCTGGCAATGAGCAAACCAGCACCACAGGGCTTGCTCTCACATCCCATCGTCCTTCCCAAGCTTCTTGGGTGACACGACACCACAGTTAGCAATTGCGAGAGGGATTTGGGCCATTCTAGAGAATTATAACGCTCTTTCGTGCGGTGCCTGGTCCCATGATGAAACCATTTTAAGAAAAGCATTTTTTGACGGGGCTTGGAGCATCCCGCTCCAGTGGAGGTGTCCCTACCCGTGGCACAGGGGGGAACTGGATGGGCTTTGAGGTCTCTTCCAACCCAAACCATTCCAGGACGCTATGAAACAGGAGTTAAACATTTGAGCTGAGACACCCAACGGCACCCAGGGTTCCTCACTTTTGAGCTGGAAGCGTCATGAGATCTCTGTCCAGGAAGAGACGAAGTAAGAAGTCGTGCACGTCATCCAGCCGTTCAGGGCCGCCCATGTTCAACATCAAGATTCCTGTTTTAGGTTTCCTGTGGAAGCAAAAGATACTTCAAATCCTAGTGACCTACTAACATTATTAGCATTATCATCATTATTATTACGAAACAGTCAGATTCTCCTCCTACACTTGCCTTTTGCAGACTCATCCTCCTATTTAGCTCATCCCGCTTACATAAAAACATGAACTGCAAGCACAAATAGCCAGAAAAAAAGCACTTACATGATTTTTACCTTTTAAAAGAGCTTAGCAACACAAAGTTTGGCTGAAAATGTACTGAGCAAACTCTCTCGCAGCTGAAGGCTACAAGGGAGATTATAAAACAGGGTCTAAACTGTTTCAGCTGAACGTCAGCTGCAGATTCCAACCAAACCGAGCAGCGGCTTCCAAGGAAAACAGATGAGCAGCCCCCGCTGATCTTTGTCTTCATTACTGTGGAGACAGATCCCATCTCCCGAAGCAGCGGGAGCAGCAAAGAGCCACTCTACCCATAAAAGCAGCGCAGCGCTGGGTTTGTTTGCCTCACTGGGGTTGGTTTTCCAGCACACTATGGGTAACATCCCTCCCAGCACTACACAGCACAGCAGAGCGTGGTATCAGCTTCTGCCAACCCCAACTTTCACTCCAGAGATGGATTTCTGATCCCGAGGGAGCCTAGGGACCAGGATCTCTTTGCCTACAGCTGAAGCTTTGCCCTCCTCTCGTTAAAGCCTAGTTACCACACCCTTCCTCCAGGAGGTTGTAGAATAAGACCCAGGAAGCAGGAACCGGAATCTCAAATAATACCAACAGCCTACATCCTACTGTTTTTTCATCTACGGCTGCTGCAGTGCCTCGGGCCCCACCACGGGCGCTGCCTCCCTGCATTCCGCAGAGAACGAGGCGGGCGCTGCTTGCCCCACGGAATTCTGGAAGCAAGAGGCTCGGAGAATGCACACAGCCAGATAAAAGCAATCACACAGGCACAAAAAAAAGAAATCGGGCTATGCGAGTGCCACATTTCGGTACATAACCGGCTTTGTGATGCAAGTAAAGCAGGATACAGTATCAGCGGGAGACAGGAGGGCGCACCCACCCTCACGGAGAGCTTACCGCGCTTCTGGCTGGATCTGAGGTCTCGTGCTCTCGGTCACTGCGGCTGCCGTCGCCTGAGCTCTCCATCGCACTGGGACCCTCAGCTGGCTGCCGATCTTCACAACTAGAAGGAAGATAACAGCACATTGATAACATCGCACCGGGCCGAGGCGCCTCACCACCAGATAGGCACTGACCCCTCAGCAGCGTTGTGATAGTTGGAATCCTCTCCCTTAAGCTCCAGGTCCCGGGAGCAAAGAAAGTCACGAAATCGCGAGCTTTTGCCTTTCTTTTAAGCGCTCTGTATACCAACAGCCTTTCGAGTACCAGGCAGTAACCTAAAAGCCTCACTAATCTCTAAGCTCAAACCAGCCGGTGACCACACTAGAGAAACCACACGGAGTGACACAATAAGGATGTAAGTATGTCACGCTACGTAACTCCTCGTGGCACAGAGGTACCTGGGTAACTCCAGGCACACAGGGGATGCTGTGCCCCCTCCGCCACGCGGGTTGGACACTCATTAATTCAGGGACCCCAGGTCAAGCCCTGAGCACGTAGCTCCTTGGCATGACCCTGCGTCACAGCCACTCCGGAACGCAGGCAGCCTTCCTTCTCACTCCCCAGTCAGGCGACTTCTATTATTCCTCTGTTTCAGCAGCAACCAAAACCCAGGATCTTTTCCTTCCCACATGCTGGTTACACTCTGCTCTTTACAAAAGCCCATTCTGTTTTCCTCAGGAGTTCATAGTCATTACATGATATTTTATAGTGCAACAATAGTGTGAATTGCCCGAGATGAAAGAAGACTTTCTCAATTCGGCATCCAGAAATCATTCGGCGTGACACTTGCAGACTGCGGGAGCTCCGGCAGCAATTGTGCCCCAACAGCCCAGCCGCCCGCTGAGAGGAACAGCCAATGGTTCACAGGCCCCTAATGACATTCTGACGGGCGCTGAACGCCCTCGAAACCTGCTGAAATCAATGACAGAGAGAAGCAAATCTGCCTTCTCACTCAGGATTAGGCAGGGAGAGAAAAGGCTGCAAACTAAAGAACTTCAAGCATCGCTGACTCTTCAAAGACTCCTCCCTAGAGGTGTCCAAGGCCAGGTTGGACGGGGCTACGAGCCTGATCCAGTGGGAGGTGTCCCAGCCCATGGCAGGGGGCTGGAACTGGATAGGCCTTGAGGAACTGAGGTTCCTTCTGATCCAAACCATTCCACGATTCTAGGTGCTCTACACTGAAGGCAGAACGTGCCCAAACCTCACCTTACATAAAGCGCAGAAGGATCACTGCAGCCATTGAAACTTCTTTTTATTCTCCTACGTAACTAATATACAGTGCCACTGCTCCAAAAACAGCAACCTAAGAACTGGGAGAATGTAAATCATTGAATCATGGACTGGTTTGTGTTTCATGATTCTAAGGTGTCTAAGGTCCCTATCATCTTTTAAGTCACTTAAAGCCAAGCATTCATGGACTGTATAATCTTTAAAGTCCCTTTCACCACAAACCATTCCACGCTTCTATGATTTCTAAGGTCCCTTCAGACCCCTACGACCTTCACAGCCCCTTCCACCCCAAAGCTTTCCACAATTCCATGATCAAACCATTCCACAACTCTCTGGCTGGGAATTCGAGCTGGAAGGCGGCAAGCAAGCACTGACGGGGAGGACAAACCTCACAGGCAGCCTCTACTCGAAATATCTTTGCTAAACAAGCGTGATTTTTGATTTCAACCCTGCCTGCAAACTCAAGGGGTGGCGGGTGGGGGCAAAAACTACGCAAAAAGAAACCAAACAGCGCATCAAAACCGAACCAAAACGCGACACCCCGACCCTGACAGCCCCCGGGGTCGCCTCTCTCCTCCTCCCTCCCTCGCAGCGCCGCGGTTACGTAAAAAAACAAAACAAAAAAACCCCAAGAAGACATCGCCCCGTTGCGTAAGGCGCCTCCACCCCACCCCGCCGCCATTGCTGCCCCCTCCCCTTCTTCCCGCCTCAAGCCCCGCTTCCCGCGCGACTCACGGTGGCGCGCGCCGGCGGCGGCCATGTTGGCGGCGGCTGCCCGCATTCCCTCAGTGAGGGCACCAACACTTCTGACGCCTCCCCCGTCGCCTCCTTCGCCTTATCCCTCACCCCGGCACCGCCCACGCTGCCGTACGGCAGCGTGGGCGGTGCCGGTGTGAGGGATAAGGCGAAGGAGGCGACCGGTGGTGTGTTTTAAGGCAATTAGTGAAGTAATCACGCCCCCCCCCTTCATCCACCCCCTCTCCATCTTCATCCATCCCCTCCTTCATTCAACCATTTAGTGGAAGAGTCAACACCTCTGCAAGGGTTTAAAAACCACAGGGGTGGAATCTCCATCCCTGGAGGAGTTAAAAAGCCCCGTGGGGTTTGCTCTTCAAGGTCTTTTTCCAACCTGAACCATTCTAGGAATTCTGAGCACCTCGGAGCTCTGCGAGACCCACCCAGTGCCCACAGTTCTGGGGTCCTCAGCACAGGGTGGAGATGGAGCTGGTAGAGTGAGGCCAGAGGAGGCCACGGAGATGATCCGAGGGCTGGAGAACCTCCCATAAAATGACAGGCTGGGAGAGCTGGGGTTGATCAGTCACTGGTCTCTTCCACCATCTGACCTCTTTTGCCGCTGATGCGAGCTTTGCCGAGGCTGCTGGGGGAGCATCTTTCATCCCAGCCACCTTTTAAGCTCCTTAGCAGCTCCGCCTCTTCCACCAGCGCCTCTTTAAGCCCTCAGCCCTTCCTCTCGCAGCTCCCGGGAGAGGGAGGCTTTGAGCCTTCAACCTGTGATGTTTGCCTAGATCCCACAAAACCAAATGCCCAAGGGGTGCAATTACAGCTCGGCAGCACCTTCGGCTTCTGGATCAGGGTGACCTCTGCTTGCAGACCTGGCCTGGCTCCAGGCAGTCCCAGCCGCTCCCCCAACAGCTGCTGGTTACTCCGCACCGTGTTTCTCATGGATTCTCTCCCTGCTGTCTTGCTGCCCTACCCAAATAAAAAAAAATTAATGCCTTTAAGTTAGTTAATAAGGATGTATGAGGCCAGGAAGCTAAGGGAAAGGAAAGAAACAACATTACCAGTCAGGAACCGTAGTCTTGTTGACGTCACCATAATTTATTGGTTGTGACTGGAACCAGTTCATACACGGAACATGCAGGGAGAAGGAAACCAGTCATTCATTATGAAAATACAGACATGGCACAGCTCAATCGTTCCATGGAGGGCAAAGCCAGATCAAATTGCAGTGTGGGCAGCAAACGAGGCGCCTACCAGTTTTGTTTGTCTCTAGTGAAAGAATTGTTTATGACTATAATGCATACTGACGGCTCAACACATTGAGGAGTTAATTAATCCTATCTGATAACTCAATTACAGCCAGTGCATCTGCTCAGCAGCAGCACAAGAGAACACTGAGCCAGCTCAACAGGGAAAGCGCTGCTTGAACTACAGTTCATCCAGAGGGGACAGACAGCAGCAAGACCCACATCCAATCATATTCCACGGCTGCCCACGGAGGTGTCCAAGGCCACGTTGGACGGGGCTTGGAGCCCCCTGATCCAGTGGGAGGTGTCCCTGCCCACGGGACTGGATGGGCTTGGAGGTCCCTTCCAACCCAAACCATTCCACGGTTCTACGATTCTCACTCTTCATTCCCCCAAACAAAACCAGAGGAGAAAACTGATTAAAACTAAAGCCAATTAAACCAACGGGATGCCCAGCATATTTTAAGTCCCAGCAATGAAAAGCAGAAGCGTATCTTGGATTTTAAATCAGGATCTTTGTTTTACATTGGCTTGAGAGCATAAACACACCTAATACTTTTTTTTCCTAAGGCTTCTTCCAGTTAATTAGTATTTTTCCCTTAAAAAGGGGGCTGTGTTTTCCCTTTGCACACCCTAGATCAGTATTTGCATTACAGTAACTCTTGTTCTCCGAGGGGCTGTAGTAAAGCAGAGTGTTTTGTTCCTTCCCAAGCGTCAGTGGCTCAGATTCCGAGGAGGTGACGAGCGGGATGGCTACGGTTTGCAGCGCTGGACGAAGCGTGGGTAGAGGCAGACGTCTCGGATGTGGTGTCTGTTCAGAATCCAAGTTAGGAACCGCTCCAAGCCCAAACCGTACCCGCCATGGGGGCACGTGCCGTATTTTCTCTGTGAAATTAAAATCAGAGAACCGAGATTAAACATTTTATCCTTAATTATAACTGTAGTAACACCACTAGGAAAAAACCCAGCCCTTCCAAGATGATTTTCTGCCAGAAAATGAAAACGGATCACATTGTTTTCATTTGTGCTCAGCTGTCTTGAGCTTCCAGACCAGAAGAGGAAAAGAAAAGTGGAAACGAAAGCCTTAATGATTCTTTTTCCGCCCCTCTGCTCACAGCTGGAGCTCAGCTGTTCCGTACCATGAAGCCACACATCTCATGCCCTTCACAGACCTGATCTGTGTACCAGTAGTACGGCGTGGGGTCGATGCCCTCTCTCTTGTAGCCTTGGAGCAGCTCCTCGCTGTCCCAGATACGCATGGAGCCTCCGACGATTTCGCCAACGTTGGGCATCAGCACGTCCACCTGCAACGAGAGCATTTTAATTCCCCCTGACAGGCAGGCAGGCGGGCGACCTCTTCCAGATCCCGTTTAGAGATGGAATAAACTGACCGACCAGGTTTTCCAAAGTTAATCTTTAACACTCTGGCTCACAGACAAAGAGATCCCTACAAATTGCCTCCAAACCACAAAGGCAGCAGCATTCCTGGCGCCCACTGCTCCCCCTGGCTGCTGGAAAGCTGGCGTTTGGAAAACACGGTCTCCAAGCAGGGACACATCAGAGCAGCGCTTCCCCAGGGTCGGTGAAAAGCACACTCATCACAACCTACCAGCACCTTACAGCACTTCTGAGTCGCTCTGTTTATTCCTACAGGATCAACGAGCCATGCAAGAGACCCCAGGCTCCCCCTGGTCAGATGTCCCCAGACACCCGTCCATTTCAGCCCCGCAGAAGCCCCTTGCCACCACGGGAAACACCAACGTACCGATTCCGTGAGCCGGGAATCATCGTGGCAGCGCTGCATGTAGAAAGACTTTATCTCGGCAGGAAATCGGCACAACAAGATGGGCTCATTGATGGTGTCCGTCATCAGCCTCTCGGGAGCTTCCGGAATATCCTACGGTTAAAGAAGGCTTTGTTAGTATTTAAAACCAAACCCACTCCAGTTCTGCAGGAAACAAAGGTGGTTGGACCACACACTTGTCCTAATGCATCCACATTTTTAAATCAAACCGAGGACAAGCTGGATTTAGAGAATATGAGAGTGACAATAATCTTGTCCAATCACAATCCCAGTCTTAACGTTTCAGACAGGAAACCAAGGAAAACCTAACCTGCAACGCAGCCTTTCCAGACCCAGTGAACACCAAAAAGCATTATCTCCTTCTTCCCTAGTGCCCTTCTCCACACACCTTAAGACTAAGGAGTTTAAGGGCTTGCACAAGGGCAGCTCTCAAGCTCAGAGCCACCCCCCTTTCACTTGAACAGGGCCGGAATTGTACCCCATAACCGCATCATTCCCTCATCCCTGCCCGTGGAACTGGATGGGTTCGAGGTCCCTTCCAGCCCAAACTGCTCCGTGACGATGACTTACCTCCCCAAACTCATAGTACGTGCCATCCTCCTTCTTCACATCGTGTTCCTTCAGCCACTCGATGGCCTCTGCATAGTTCATCCGGCGGAAAGGGCGCTTGGGGGGCTTGAAGCCCTGTAAGAGCAGACAAAGACAGCTAGAGAGCACCGTGTTTAAAGATGATCGCTGTTCTCATTGATCAGTGAGTCCACTTCTAGTTGGAAGCATTCCCCCTCCTCTTTCCAGATCGTACATTCACAAATCAGTAATTAAACTAAGAAATTCAGCTCAGCGTTAAAAAGCCAGGACCAAACAGAACCGTGGGTTGTGCTTCTGCCGTCTCCTACCCCTTTTCCCTTGTCTCAGCCCAGATTTAGAGCTGAACCTCCCAGCTGAACCTCAGGGAAGCAGGGAAAACCGAGCTTGCATGCGCTCCGAGTGAAGCCAGCGGTGGGAGGAGACGTCGGATCCCATTTTCCCAGCTACCCACAACGGTTCCGTGTCGCTGCCTACCGGGTTCAGGTCGTACAGTAAGCTCGAGGCAGGCGATTTCAAGACTCTGTCCACTACATCGCACACCAAGTTCTCCAGACGGTCCAATAAATCCTCAAAGCTTATAAAGGGACATTCGGCTTCGATGTGGGTGTATCTGGAACAAGGTCACACCGTTACAAACCCACACGCCAACAACAAACCTTCAGCTCCGAGTTCTTATGAGAAAAGTCCTCCCACAACCCAACACCAAACACTTCATTCCTTCTTTCTTTTCTCCCACTCTGCTGTAAAGATAATTTAGTTCTAAAAGAAAAAGAGAAGATAACAGTGTTCTCTAGTAAGACAAAGCTTCCTAAAAACGTATCAGCTCAGTTTCACCCAGGTCTTCCTTCACTAAACGTTATAACCAGCTGAACATTCATGGAAACAAGGTATCGCTCAGCCAGATTGCTTTGGCTCACCCTTCCTCGTTAGCTACGTGCCACCTGCTCACGGTACCTCGTGTCACCCAACCGCCGGCCTCTCCCCTGCCTCACAAACAAAGAGCACTCCCTGCGTACTCTGCCAGGTGCCTGCGGGTCCTGGATTGCTCAGCTCTGTACGACTGCGCGATGCAGAACACATCTCCCAGTGCCGGAAGGCAGGTCTCCAGGTAGAGCTGGGACGACTGCGTCAAATAGGCCTCTTCTCCAAAGTAATCCAGCTTGAACAGGGTGGAGCCGCCTTCCACCTGCGTCTGCACCAAGGTTGGTGGCGTGACCTGTTGAAGAACAAGGTTGTCATTATGTTCAGGATAATTAGCCTACGCAGTTCCAGGAAAAAGACAGCCTTGAAGTCCAGGCATTCAAGTGTTCAAGGAAAAAGAGACTTACTTCGTAGTATCCGTTGGCAAAGAAATGGTCCCTGAAGGCCTGCACCACCGTGGAGCGCACCTTGAAGATCTTGGACATGTTCTCGCCTCGGATCATCATGTGCCGGTTGTTGAGCTGCACGTCCACCTCGGAATCCTCGTTGAGGAGGTTGTCAGCCCCGCCAGCCGGGGCCAGGCCGATGAGCTCCCAGTAATCGCAGTTCAGCTCGTGGCCTCCTGGAGCCTGTTGGTTTGAGGAGAAACAGAGATTTTTAGAAGGTTTCTGCCCCTGGGATGTCACCACCTGGCACAGACTTTAATCCAGTGTAAACCAACCAGCTTTGTAACTCAGCCATGCTGAGTTACACCAGGACAGGCTGTTTGGAAGCCACCAGCGTCCAAGGTGTTTTGCTTTGTCTGCTTTGAGCCACGCGCTCCCACCAGATGGCGAACTTTGAAGTGGAAAAGGATTGCTCGGAGGAAGAACGAGCTTCCGACTGCGTGGGACGCTCAAGCCACCTTTCTGCACCAGGCAGCACCCACCACAATGGGAAAGAGCAAGTTTCCCTCTGGTGAATCTCACCTGCTGTACAGCAAGGGGAGGAACCCACAGGCCAGGCCTCTCCCTCCCCGCTGCTGCCAGCTCCTGTGCCGCTCACAGACACCTTCCCCCCGCTAAACAAAATGCTTTCAGGGTATACATGCAGATTTGCAAAGCCTGAGCGACAGATGTGCACAAAGATGCTGGTTTTCTTCACAAACGAATTCCCACTGAAATCATCCCCAAACTACGCTCACTTCTGCTTTTTTTCCCATCAGGAAAAGGCTAAGCTGTGCAAGAGAACCCAAAGAGCACTCCATACCTGCTTGCCTTCAGGAACCAGGCTGAGCGTTCCGTACACTGCGACGCTGCTCTCCGTGGAGAGAACCAGCCCGTTGTAACACTGACACTGCGGGGAGAGACGAGACAACAGCAGAGGTGAGGCGAGCTGTTCCTTTGGATTTCCTTTCTGGATGGGCTTTGAGGTCCCTTCTGACCCAAACCGCTCCACGATTCTATGATTAAATCATTTCAACTCACCAGTTCATCTGACAGGACACACTGAAGGAAACCCGTGCCATCTCTCAGAATAATGAACATCAAGTTTTTTCCTATGTAAGGAGGAAAAAAAAAAAAAATGGTGAGCCCCAGCGTTGTTCCCCAATCCATCTGAGCAGCCCCACTTCCTGGACATTCTGCTTCATGTGCAGATTATTATATGAATATGATCCCATCGCTCAGTTTTAAACCCAAAGAGGCTCCAGGTCAGCCTGAAGAACCAGCACAGTCACAGCGGCCTCTCAGAGAGCCGGGGTTTGCCTAACAAGCACAACAAGCTCCAATAGACAGGAGCTGTCTTGGGAAGAAATCCTGCAGGATTGGCCTCCAAACTGAAAATGCCAGGAGATTCCAGCTAAGAAACGTCTGTATGCTCATATATTGCATAAAATTGTCACTGTGGTAGTGACAAATTTGACGGAGCAAAGCAGAAACCTCACAACGGTTTCAAAATTCAGGATTAGGTGCTGTCGGATTCACTCCAAGTGCCCCAGTTTCAACGGCCGCTAGATTCATCCATCTCTCTGCCCAGGTTTAGTGATTTCTAAACGCCTGTGCTTTACCTTGCCTCCGCAGCCTGTGAATCCAGCCAAAAACCTTCACGCGCTGGCCTCTGTAAGCCTTCAGGGCATCGATCTTCACCTGTGAAGAAAGAAAAGCAATCAAATAGAGAAGCGAGTTGCCGTTTAGATGGTGGGTTTGAGTACAAGGGCATAGGACAACACCCTTCCGAGATATGACCACAGCTGTGATACTGAACAAGCTGTTTAGCAAGGAAAGAGCATTTCAGTGAGTTATATCACAGGTTCAGATAGCGTTCCCAGACTCCTTTCTATTCCACAGATTTACTTTGCCACATAGGAACTAAGGATTTAGCTTTGAAAAGCTTTCACAGAAGCGCACTTTGCGTTTGACCCCAAGAAGTCAAAGCACGCAGTCGCTCGTGCTGTACGACCAGAGCATTCAGGCGCTGCTGGAAATCCAGGGCGTGTTAAGCACCAAAACACCAGGAAAGGGTGGCTCCGACAATTCCTGGGTTAATTATTCCAGTGGGAACCAACAGGTACATCAGAGGCGTCACAGCCGGCGCCTCCGGAATGGTGTGGGAGAGCCCAATGCCAGCCCTGCCACCCCCTTCCCACAGCCCACGCTGGTTCTCACTCACACATTTTGGCTCCGGAAGGCTGGGATCATTCTTGATGACAATCTTCTTGGCTTCCTCAAGGTTCTTCTCTCTTCTCAAGAGATCCTCTGCCTGGTTGAAAAAAATGAAGTATTAAATCTCCTGACTTTAAGATTCCTACTCTTCACAACGGGAGGCTGTAATTCATGCTTATGGACACAGACGTCCTAAAAATCCCTCGATGTGACCCTGCCAGGGCCACAACCAGCCTGAACTCAAGGCCAGGATGAGAAACAACGCCCAGAGGCATCTCAGTGTCTCCAGAAAGTCTAAAGGTAACAGACTGGAGTTATTCCAAACTCGGCACTTCCAGCGATTTCCTTGCCCTAATCCCAACCTGCGTGTAAAACAGCGACGCAAAGAACCAACCAAAGCTGGTTTGGGAATAACAACGACGCTGTTTGATGTTTTGAGGAGAGAAAGAAGGATGCTTCCTCCAGTCTGGGATCATCGGCAACCTACCTCCTTCTTCTCCTTCGCTTCGTTCTTCATTTGCTCCCGGTGCCACAGCTTCTTGACGTTCTTCATCTGCGACTTGGAAATAATGGCCCATCTCTAAACCGACCCGAGGAGAGAGAAGACAACAGGTCACACTTGGGTTCCTTCACGCAGAGGAGCGTTAATTCCTACTGGGAAGCTCTAACGCTACAGCACCTCGTTTTCCTTTTGTGAGTCCACGTAAATGGTAGGAAACGGTTCCTTTCCTGCAGTCATCAAAGCCTAAAAAGGGAGAGAAAACAGGAGTGAGTAGCACTGCAAGCAAAATGAAGTCATTCTCGAGGAAACCAAGCAGGCGCCCTGCTCTGATCCTTCTGGTCAGAGCTGCAGAACAGGTATGAAATGGCCATTTAGAGTCATAGATTCATTCGCTTGGAAAAGAACTTTGAGATCATCAAGTCCAACCATACGTGTCCGCTTCTAAACCACTCCTGAGCACGTCTGCCTGGCTTTTGAACCTCTCCAGGGATGGGGTCTCCACCCCTGCCCTAGGCAGCCTCTGCCAGGGCTTCACCCCTCTTTCCGTGAAGGAATTGTTCCCAATAACCAATCTAAGCCTTCGCTGGAGAAACTTGAGGCCATTTCCTATCCTCCTGTCCCTTGGGAGCAGAGCCCAGCACCTACATCCCTTAAGGCTCCTTTCCGGGAGCTGCAGAGGGCGATGAGGTCTCCCTTTGCTCTCCAGACCAATCAGCCCCAGGTCCCTCAGCCGCTTCCACAACCCTTGCGCTCCAGCCTCCGCCCCAGCTCCGTTCCCTTCTCCAGACACACTCCAGCCCCTCAAAGTCCTTCTTAGAGTGAGGGACCCAAAACCGAACACAAGATTTGAGATGCAGCCTCAACACAGCCAAGCACAGGGACATGATCCCCTCCCTGCTCCCACTGGACATTTTGGGACGCCAGGCTGATCACACGGCCAGCGGCGTCACTCACGCTCTTCCAAATTAGTAGCGGAACACAGAAACCCTTCCCACACTCGCCTTCAGAACAGTCTTGAAGGGTTTCTTCTGCGTCCCATCGCCAGTGGAATCACTGCCTTCCCGATCGGAGACATACAGCTCCTCTGTAACACAGGACAAACACAACCTAATTACTCAGCGAGACTAATTATCACCTATGGAGACAGCCTGGAAGAACCCAGACACGCAAGGGTGTAAAACACTCATTGTTAGTGGCCTGGATAAACCCTGGGTGAGAGACTGATTAGTTTTGCTGCCTTAAACTACTTGTGTTTGCCTGCAGCAGAAGTCACGTCCTTCAACTCCTTATCTCAGAGCAGCCAGCGCAGCTGCACTCGCTGCCCAGAGAGGTCACACTGCGATTTTGCGGGTAGGGAGAGCAGGGACAGAATGGTTGCTTGGATCTCAGGGCCCCCAAAACCCTCCCAGAGATTCAAAGACTCATGGAATGCTTTGGATTGGAAAGGAGCTCAAAGCCCACCCAGTTGCATGGGCAGGGACACCTCCCATTGCATTAGAGCGCTCCAAGTCCCGTCCAGCCTGGCCTGGAACACGTCCAGGGATGGGGCAGCACTGGAAAACGTGGGCCAGGGCCTCCCCACCCTCCCTGGTAAACATTTCTCTGTAAAATGTCATCTCAATCTCCCCTCTTTCACCTTCAAACCGTTCTCCTTGTCCTGCCCCTGCCCACCCTGATCAAGAGCCACTCGGCTGCTTTTGTGGAGCCCCTTCTAGTACTGGAAGCTGCTCTAAGGTCTCCCCGCAGCTTCCTCTTCTCCAGGCTGACCATCCCCAACTCTCTCAGCGCGTCCTTGTACGAGAGGTGCTCCAGCTCCCGGCTCATCCCCGTGGCCTCCTCTGGCCCCGCCGCCCCAGCTCCCCGCCCACCCCGTGCCGAGGCCTCCGCAGGCTGCGTGTGGGTCTCACAGCGCGGAGCCGAGGGGTGGAATCCCCTCGCTGCCGATCCCGCTCTCTGGGCTCCCGCCGCTCAACCCTCCCCGCGCCTCACCGAGCGCCGCCGCCCTGACCAGCACCTCCGCCGCCATCGCCGCGCGCCGGAAGAGCCGAGGCCGCGTTTCCGCTTCCGCCTGGGCCCGCACCACGCCCTCAGCCAATCCGCGCCCGCCTCGCAACCAGACCCACAGGCGCGACCAATCAGCTGCCGCGTCTCATCAGCCTCGCCGCGGCCTGGAGAGTAAGCCCCGCCCCCCGCTGCCCTGAGCTAATCAGATGCCGCCTCCCACCCGCCCCCCCCTCTCAGCCAATCAGATGCCGCCTCGCACCCTCCCGCAGAGCGGCCGCAGCGCCCCCTTCCCGCCCAGCCCCGCGGTTGCCGGCAGGGGGCGCTGCGGCCCCGCCGTGCCCGGTCCCCGGGGGGGCAGGGAGCCCGTGGGGGGGGGATCCTCGAGGAGCGGGTGTGGGGACGCGCTCCTCGGCGGTGTCATGGATCATGGACTGGGTTGGGTTCGAAGGGACCTCAAAGCACATCCAGTCCTCCCCTGCCTCGGGATCAGGGGCTCGCACCCCATCCAGCCTGGCCTTGAACCCCTCCAGGGATGGGGCAGCCACCACTGCTCTGGGCAGCCTGTTCCAGGGCCTCCCCTCCCTCACAGTGAGGAAATTCCGCGCTACCTCCGGTCTGAATCTGCCCCTCTCCAGTTTACACACGTTGCCCCTCATGCTGTCACCACAAGCCTTTGTGGACAGCCCCTCCCCAGCTTTCTGGTGGCCCCTTCAGGTACTGGAAGGTGGCTATAAGGTCTCTTCGGAGCCTTATCTTCTCCAGGCTGAACCAGCCCAACTCCCTCAGCCTGTCCTCACATCATCCTTGCAGCCTCCTCTGACCCGATCCAACTGCTCCATCTCCTCGTGCTGAGGATTCCAGAACTGGACACAGCACTCCAGATGAGGTCTCAAGAGCGGAGCAGAGGGGCAGGATCTGCCTTCTCTGCCGCTTTCTCCTTCCTTTCCAGTACCAGCAGATGGATGGGGGAACACCACGATGAACTCCGACAGGGAACAATTAATGAAGCGAGAGTGCAGGGCGCTATTTTTAACCCAGCTCACTGCCTGCTCCCACAATCCGTTTAATGCTGTGAAGGTGGGAGCAAACGGCAGCTGTGGAGGAGCCGCTGCTGCCCAACATGGGAGGTCACAGGATCATGGATTCAGAGAATTGCATGGCTGGAAAAGACCTGTGAGATCATTGAGTCCGACCATCCCTGTCCACTGCTAAACCAGAACCCACAGCACCTCATCCACCCGGCTTTTAAACCCCTCTAGGGATGGAGCTCTGCACTGTTTCTTCTTGTTCCATATTCTTTGCAGAGCACAAATGTGTTTGCACTGCCACTTCAGTTGATCCTTATGGGTTTTTGGTTGCCACTCCTGCTGCCCGTGGTCAGTGCTCCCTTCCACCCGCCGTAGCCCCCGCCTGAGCACAGGCACCCGGCAGAGGTTACGTCTGTGTGTCCTACAGCAAATAAGGCTGGCGATCAGCACTGAGATTCAGCCCAGTTTTCCACTCAATTTTACCCCTGAGTTCACTACACGGGACTTGCTCCTTTGGGGAAGAGGCTCCTCAGCTGCTCTCCACGCTCCCCAGAGCAGAAGCTGAACTCTTTAGGGGACTCCTGTGATCACCGTACCCCACGACAAGGACACTCTGAGGAGAGATGCTTCCCGGTTCCTTGTCTCTGTTCCTAATGCTAGGAGGGAGCGATTCTGCCCCTCTGCTCCTCTCCCATGAGGCCTCACCTGGAGTACAGGCTGAAAAAGTTGTGTTTGTTCAGCCTGGAGAAGAGAAGGCTCCGAGGAGACCTTATAGCAACCTTCCAGTACCTGAAGGGGCTCCAAGAAAGCTGGGGAAGGACTGTTCACAAAGGCTTGGAGTGACAGGATGAGGGGGAATGGCTTTAAATTGGAGAGGGGCAGAGAGAGAATTAAAGATGAAGCATCAGGTATTAATTCTTACCTGGTCGTGGATCAGCTTGTGTTCACCACTAGCAGCAGACAAGCTTCGTGCCGCCATACCCTGCAAGCCAACCCGTGTGGTCAGACACGGCCGCCGTGCTGGCTCTCGGGCAATATTTAGGACTCGTTAGTCCTTGCAGAGAAAAGGTGCAGCTGCACCTCAAATCCTGGGTTCAGGCTTGGGGCCCTCTCTCCAGGAAAGACCTTGAGGGGCTGGAGCGCGTCTGGAGGAGGGAATGGAGCCGGGGAAGGGGCTGGAGACCAGGGGTTATGAGGCGCAGCTGGGGGACCTGGGGCTGTCTAGTGTGGAGAAGAGGAGGCTGAGGGGAGACCTCACAGCCCTCTGCAGCTCCTGAAAGGAGGTCGTGGGGAGGTGGGTTCTGGGCGCTGCTCCAGGTGCTGGGACAGCAGGATATGGCCTCAAGGTGTGCCAGGCCAGCTTCAGACTGGGCACCAGGGAACCTTTGTTCACCTCAAGGGTTCTCGGGTGCTGGCAGAGGCTGCCCAGGGCGGTGGTGGAGTCCCCGTCACTGGAGGGGTGGATGAGGTGCTCAGGGATGGTTTAGCAGTGGACACGTCCTTTGGACTCGACGATCTCAAAGGGCTTTTCCAACTGAGCGATGCTCTGATTCTACAGCTGGAGCGCAAGATGAGACCCTGCGTTAGCCGCGCTCTCCAAGCCGTGGGGTCAGCGTAGGATAATGGGGAAAAGCGAACCCCGCCACAAGGAAACCGCACGTCGATAAACGCGACTTCTCCGGTTTTTATAAACAAAATTAAACTTAATTTACTGCACAGTAGCTAAGGTGCCGTTAATTCAAAGCGCACAGAAGAACCCACTGGACACAGTTAATAGTCAGCAGACCACATAGGCCAGGCTTTGAAAGCATTTAATATTCACTGAAGTGCTGCTTGTATCCAATTATAACTCACTACTTGCCATCTTAATAATTTAAATCTGTCCACTCTTTAGAGAGGCAAAAAACGCACTAATCAAAGACATGAATGCACCTTTTGCTTTTGACAGCATTAAATTAAAACTAAATGGTAGATCTTGAATGAGTTGCTCTGCGAGAATAAAGGCATTAATGAGGTAATTTCATTATAGAGGCTCATCCAAGCCTATGTGAAAACAAGGGAAGTAAATGGAGAGGAAAGCCGCCGAGGAAATTAGGGTTCCTTCCACACTAATTAATGTTTTGGGGCATTTAGTACAGGCACCAAATTAACTGCTCCAAAGAACTCCATTGACAAAAAAAATACATTGTTGCCCTGCCATGTAATTAGAAGACAGGACAAGCAGAACACTTAATGAGGATAAAGGCAGCCTTTAACTGCTGCTGCCCGGCCGCTGAAACCCCCTTTGTGGCCGCCTAAGTTTAAGGAAGCACCGGGCGGACAATATCGGATTGTTTAGGTCCTTCTGTTCGGTGAGCTGTAAACAGGTAGCCCTGAATGAGAGGCTCTGAGACTCCTGGGAGGCCCGGCTTCCCAGGAAAGGAGGTGGGGGGGGGAAAGGCTTAAATGCATCCCCAGAGGAGAAAAAAAGGTGAATAGAGGCGGCCCGGGCGGAGCGGTGAATACTCACCGCTGTCTTAAGCGATTACATGATGTTGGGCCACCCCCTCTCATTGAGTTATCTTTACACGGCTTTTGTCTCCTCTAATTGGAGCTGATGAGGTGCTAATTGGTTGCTTTTTTAAAAAAGCACTGCTTAAGCACTGGCCAACAGGGTAAGACAGCGTGAGGGGAGTTAATGAGGGCTTAGCTAGGGGGGGAAAAAACCCAACAGAAAACCCCCAAACCCCCCAAAGCTAAACCAGCCCGCGACCAACACAAACACACCCGGAGAGGGCGAACGTAGGGAAATCGTGGAAGGAGAGGGTGAGGTTGGGGTGGAGGGGACCTTGGAGAACGTGGGGGCATGGGATGGGGTGGGTTGGGAGGGACCTTAAGGGTCAGAGAATCATGGAACACTTTGGGTTGGAAAAGACCTTAAAGAGCAGAGAACGCTGGAATGATCTGAGTTGGAAGAGACCTTGAAGATCAGAGAATCCTGGAATGGGCTGGGTTGAGAAGGGCCTTAAAGAGCAGAGAATCATGGAATGGTTTGTGTTGGAAGGAACCTTAAAGAACATAGAATCCTGGCATGGTTTGAGTTGGAAAGGACCTTAAAGATCATCTAATTCCAGCCCCTTGCCATGGGCAGGGACGCCTCCCACTCAGTCGGGTTGTGAGGGTCTGAATTAGATGAGAAAAGGGGCAGTACGGGGAATAAGGAGATGCCCTCCGCTTGGGGATGGGCTGAAGCACCCCAGCAGCTGGCGAGGTTACCCACAAACCCAGTTCCATAGAATTATGGGATCATTAAGGCTGGCAAAGCCCTCTCAGCTCATCCAGTCCAACCATCAGTCCAATCGCACTGTGCCTGCTAAACCAAGGCCTCAAATGGCACATCTGTGTGGGTTTGGAACCCCTCCAAGGATGGGGACTCCACCGCTGCCCTGAGCAGCCTCTGCCACAGTTTAATCACTCTTTCAGGGGTGGAATGTTTCCTAATATCCAGTCTGAACCTCCCCTGGAGCAAACTGAGGTCAGTTCTTCTCATCCTATCGCTTATTCCTTGGGAGAAGAGACTCTGCCCTGCCCCACAGGCAGTGGGGCTGCTGAGGTCACGTTCACATCTGCCTCAGAAAAATGCCAGCTAGTGTGCGGAATTTGTCCCACCCCACTCTGCCTCTCTGCGAGCTCTTTGCCGTGGGCCCCTGAGAGGGTTCCAGAGGAGCCACGGAGATGATCCAAGGGCTGGAGCACCTCCCGCAGGAGGACAGGCTGAGAGAGTTGGGGTTGTTCAGCCTGGAGAAGAGAAGGCTCCTGGAGGACCTCAGAGCGACCTTCCAGTACCTGAAGGGGCTACCAGAAAGCTGAGGAGGGGCTGTTTACAAAGGGTTGTGGTGATAGGACAAGGGGAAATGTGTATAAACTGGAGAGGAGCAGATTTAGACTGGACACAAGGAGGAATTTCTTCATGATGAAGGTGGTGAACAGGTTGCCCAGGGAAGTGGTGGCTGCTTCATCCCTGGAGGTGTTTGAGGCCAGGCTGGATGGGCTTTGGGCAGCCTGATTCAGTGGGAGGTGTCTCTGCCCATGGCAGAGGGGTGGGAGCTGGATAGACTTAAAGGTCTCTTCCAAACCAAAACATTCTGTGAACACCAGGACAGTGGAATTGAAGCTATAAAACCTACAAGCAGCCAAGGCGTCTCTTGTAAGGGAACTCTGCTGACCTGTTTGTACTGAAAAGAGGCAGGCAGGGCTCCTCCTCTCCTCACCTCGGTTCATTTTTCCCCTCTTTTTGCCTGTGCGTAACTGCAGTCAGCAAAACCAATTAGTTTGCAAACAGCTGGTCACTTGAGAGTGTGTTTATGCTTGGTAATTTGTCCCCCTATTCACACTGGACCTGGATTCCTTTCACTCCGGTGCACGGTCACCCGCTTTTCTTTCCGTTGTCATGAAAACAGGGATTTCTTGCTGGCTGGTAGAAAGCAACTTCCCCGTGAACAATGAATTCCATGTGTTCCTAGAGCCATCCACCTACAGCAGAGCTCCTTGCTTTAGGAAGTCCCCAGAGATGCAGAGATGAAAAGAAGCTGGGATCCCTGAAGGCTAACTGAGTCCATTTTGGTTGGTTGGTTTGCGATTCATGCACCTGCAAAGCTTGAGGTGCTTTCCGAGGCAGGTACGACCGTGCCCGCAGAGATGGGCGCTCCTGCCGCCGCTGCCTGCTATGTTCTCACGGAATGCTTGCAGGAGGTAGTTCCTTGGGTTTCCTTCGTTTCCCCAGCTATTAAGCTTCTGGTTTACCACAAGCCAGCGTGACAAGGGTTGGGGAGCCGCACACTGTGCCTGCCCAGACATAGTCCTTACCCACGTTCTGACCTCCTTCCACTTCCTCCTCTGCTTTACCTTGTGCCTCGCGGCGCTTGAGAAAGAGCACCCAGTTCCAGCCCCCTGGGCCAGGCTGCCCAGAGCAATGGGGGCTGCCCCATCCCTGGAGATGTTCCCCGGCGTTCTGCATATTTCATCCTATTTCAGAGAGTTGATCTCAATAAATCGAAATCGAACGGGGCTTTTATCGGGGTAGTTAAGCCTTCAGGTACCCAAATCACCGAGAACGCCTTCCTGCTTGCGTATAGAAATGAAAGGGGAAAGCGTGCAGCATGTGTGCCTGCGCTGAGCACAGTCTGGATGGTTCTCCAGCCACCAGCTGCTGCTCGAGGGGTCATTCCTTACTTTGTCCTCCCCACCGAGGCCGCCGGTTGTATTGCACTCGAGGAACAATGAATGTCTGCAAACATGTCCAGCTTTTTTGTCACTGGAAAGAGCAAACAGGCAAACGAATGGAGGTGAGGTAAAACGGTGAGGTAAAAGGGAGATGTAGCAGAAACGGAGCTCAAAGTCTGGGGCAGCCATCTGACATCTGAATCATAGACTCATAGAATAGTTTGAGTTGAAAGGGACCTTAAAGATCATCCGGTTCCAGCCCCCCTGCCACGGGCAGGGACACCTCCCGCAGGATCAGGCCAAAGCGGGGTGGTTCAAGCTGCGCTGAGCTCAGCAACACGGACAGGAGCAGTTCCCCTCCAGAAGCCAAAGTTCAAAGCCAGGGATGCTTCCACGTTTTTCATGGTTCACTTCCAGGTCATTTGGTTGAGGAGATTCTCAATTTGACGGCTTCTCATGTTCAAAGAGGTTCAGGTGTTTTTAAATCCGTTCAGCTCATCCCTGCTTGAGATAAATGAGAATGGGTCAGTTGGTCATTTTGATAAAATTCAACTCTAAATCAGAGCCACAGAAGAGCGTTAGGAGGGGGGCTCTCACTGAAGAGGAAAGCAAGGCTGTTCTAGTTTTAAGATGCTCAATAAACTCATGGAAAGGGTCTCCCAGAGCGGAGCAGAGGGGCAGAATCCCCTCTCTCCCTGCTGGCCCCACAGCTTTGGGTGCAGCCCAGGACATGGGTGGTTTCTGGGCTCCGAGCACACATTGCCAGCTCATGTCGAGCTTCTCCCCTAGCGCCCCAAATCCTTCTCCTCAGAGCTGCTCCAAATCCCGTTGTCCCCCAGCCTGGATAGAGGCCGGGGATTGTCCCGACCCCGGTGTAGGACCTTGCCCTTGGCCTTGTGGAACCTCCTGAGGTTCTCACAGCCCCACCTCTCTAGCCTGTCCAGGTCCCTCACACTTTAATAGATCAGCTCGTGTGAGCTGCATGGATGTTCAGCTGTGCCCACGATGCCTGTGTGTGCGCTACAGCCCTAGGAGAGAGGGAGTGTTGCATCCCAAGCTGGTTGCAACCAGCTTCAGGCTGGTTTCGTCGCACAGGTAGCAGCCTCCATCAGGACCAACTGCAGGAAGAAATGAAGGTCCGGCATGGAGCACATGTGCTAGCGGCACCAGCTTACGCAGACACTGACAGCTTCACACCGAGAAGCCGCGAAATCCGTGAGCGATGACTAAAGCAATTTTAGCAGAAAAAAACCTCCGAGGTATGTCAAGCGTCATTGTTTTGGACTTGTGGTGACCTCACTTAGCAGAACGGTCCCACTGCCGGTAACCTTTGTCTCCAGTATTTTCGGTGGTAACTAGCTTTGTGGGCATTTGTTTTCTATCATCAAATCATTAAATGGTAATGCAATTGTTAGTTTCCTTGCCCCGGCTCTAATACATTTTGCAGCCAGTTACCATTCCCAGTTCATTAACTGACTGACCTCAGCATTAACACCCCCTCTGCTCGCGTTACCTTGGAAACAAAGCTTCCTGTGCGTAATCCAAGCTTATCGAGCTCTTTATCCTACATGTGACCCTTAATTACTTGCTAAATTAGAATGGTTTTCTGAAAATCACAAGAGGAGGTTAATATGTTCTTCCAGAGCTGGTCAAGCTAAGATGACACTAAATTCACAGGGAATTCAAATTACATGATCCCTGAAGGCGTCTCTTTCAGAAGGAAGATGAACTTTCCCAATGGGAGGCAGTGTGCCATGATAATGCTCCTGTCACTCACTTTCCTTGCCCTGCTTGTCCAACCACGGCTTAATCCAGTCAGAACAATGCAGTAAGTAAATATCAGGTTGATTAATTATGGTGCAAGATTCAGTAACCACTTGTCTTCTGTAATTAACGTTGTAATTGGAATTAAGTAATACACTACATTTCTGGACTGGGAGGAGAAACGAGGGAGAATCCTCCAGGCTGCGACAGGGAAATGAAGGAAACTATCAGGGGGCAAAAAGTTCATTGTCTCTTTAAAACTGCGCATCATTTTCAGAAACTCTTCGGTCAAAAAGAAAAATCACTTAATTACTTCCAGACGTCTTGAAGAGGGGTGAGATGGGTTTGGTTTGCCCAAATACTGCTTACAGTTTCTGAAAATCCATCTTGCCATCGCTGATTTGAGACGTGGAAATGGTAAGGCAAGGTGATGCTCTCGGATGCCCAGTGCTTTTCCTCTCTGCTGTACCCAGTGGCACATCACCTAACAGGAGCGCGAGCCCCTCGTGCTGTCCTTTCCCTCCCTGATCGAGAGCCCCTCCCCAGCTTTCCTGGAGCCCCTTTTCGTACTGGGAGCTGCTCCAAGGTCTCCTGGAAGCATTCTCTGCTTGCTCTGCACAGCTCTCAGAAAGGAGGTTGCGGGGAGGCGGGTGCTGGTCTCTTCTCCCAAGTGACAAGGGACGGGACAAGGGGAAATGGCTTCAAGTTGCACCAGGGGAGGTTTAGATTGGATTTTGGGAAAAATTCCTTCACAGAAAGAGTGGTGAAGCCCTGGCAGATGGACTCCCCATCCCTGGAGGGGTTCCAAACCATGTGGCTGTGGTGCGTAGGGACAGGGTCCCGTGGTGGGGGTGGCAGTGCTGGGTTACACTCAATGATCTGAAGGGTCTTTTCCAATCTAAATGATTCTCCGATGGAATATTTCTGATCTGTAAAACGTGCAGCTATGGTTCACTGCCGGCTTCAAGTCAACAGCAGAATTCCATGGATTTGAGTGGAAGCGTGCTCTGATCCACAGTGATTTTTTATGCTGCTTCTAAGCATTGGTGCTGGAAAGTTGTTGGGAGCTTTCCATCCCAAAGTAAGTAGGTTAATCCTATAATTAATGTGAAGAAGTACATTTTGCCTGTTGTTAATCAGAAGAACTTTTCTTCCTGAGTTTTAAGGAGCCTGCTATGACCTAACTAAAGCACAGGGAAGGATGCACAAGCCACAGCCTGCAGGAGCACTGCCCTGCTTTATCTAGGAAGAGAGAACAGAAAAGAAATGACTATTTAGGACTTGATCTGGTAGAGATGCTCTTCCAAATGCTGCCCAGGATGCTCTTGGGCACCTCTCAGCCTGTCCTCGTACGGGAGGCGCTCCAGCCCTCAGATCATCCTTGTAGCCCCCTCTGGAGCTGTTCAACAGCTGCATCTCCTTATGCTGAGGATTTTGAGGGGCATGGTTTAGTGTTTGATAGGAATGGTTGGACCTGATGATCCGGTGGGTCTCTTCTAACCTGGTTATTCTATGATTCTGATTCCAGAACTGGACACAGGACTCCAGGTGAGGCCTCACAAGAGAGGAATAGAGGGGCTGGAGCATCTCCCATGAGAGGACAGGCTGGGAGAGTTGGTGTTGGTCAGCCTGGAGAAAGCTCTGAGGAGACCTTAGAGCAATTTCCAGTACCTGAAGCGGCTACAGGAAAGCTGTGGAGAGGCTGTTCACAAAGGCTTGTGGTGATAGGATGAGGGTGGGTGGCTTTAAATTGGAGAGGGGCGGATTTAGACCGGACATAAGGAGGGATTTGTGCACCACGAGGGCAGGGAGGCCCTGGAACAGGTTGTCCAGGGACGGTGTGGCTGCCCCAGCCCTGGAGGCGTTCAGGGCCAGCTCGGAAGGGGCCACAGCCCGCTCTCCCCTCACAGTTTCCCCCTCACAGACGCCACTCCCCTCACAGCCCGCCCCTCACAGCCCGCCCCTCACAGCTCCCCCTCCCCTCACAGCCCGCCCCTCACAGCCCGCCCCTCACAGCCCGCCCCTCACAGCCCGCCCCTCACAGCTCCCCCTCCCCTCACAGCCCCCCCTCACAGCCCCTGGCTGGTTCTCAGCCCCGCCCACTTCACCATGTTGACCCCCCGCCCCCTCCCCTCCCGTGGCCCCGCCCCTCTCCCTGCCGGCCAATGGCGCGGCGCCCTGTTGGCCGCGGCGCGCGGCAAGATGGCGGCGGCGGGGCAGGTGCTGGCGGTGGCGGCGCTGCTGGCCCTGGCGGGGGCCGAGGGACCAGGCCCGGTGCCGCCGCACCGGCGGTTCGAGTACAAGTACAGCTTCAAGGGGCCGCACCTCGTGCAGGCGGACGGCAGCGTCCCCTTCTGGGCCCACACGGGCAGTGAGTGCGGGGAGCGGGGGCCTGAGGGGGAGCGGGGCGTGAGGGGGTGAGAAAGGGCGAGCTGAGGGGGCGAGGGGGAGCCTGGGGGGGGCGAGAGGGAGCCTGAGGGGGCGAGCGAGGGCGAGCTGCGGGGTTAGAGGGCAGCTCGGAGCAAAAGGTGCAGGGCTGAGGTGTCCCTACCGGCCGCCCTCGGCCCGACGCGCTGCCGCGTGGCCACAGATCCTGCCGGGTCCCAGCTGGGGAAAAGTGTATCGATATTTGCTGTACTTAGTTGAGTTTCTCTGCTGAGCTTTCGCTTACCGTCAAGTTTCAACTTAGTTTGTCTTAGTAAACTGACAAGTGTTGACTTTTGGCTGTTCTTGGAGGTTGTGCTGCAAGTGGTGTGAAGGGAACTGTCTGTAGATGAGGTTTTTTTTAAGCAAGTAGTCACCAAAATAAACGCAGTTTGATAGAAGCGACTGAGTGTCTTTACGCCCTTTGAAGTCGCGGTTGTGGTCCCACCTGGGTAGAGGTGAAGTCCTCTGTGAAGCAGCAGTAGTCAAGCTGTTGGAAGCAAAGCCGTGGGGTTTGGTTTTTTCCTTCCCTGCTACAGAATTGGTTTGGGATCCGTTCTCCGGTTAGAGAGACCAGAAAACCTTGTGAATGTAGGGGATTTGCTAACTGGCTGGTTAGTACCTTCTCATTTATATTCCATGCTGGTTCCTTTCCTTTCCAGATGCCATACCGAGCGCAGATCAGATTCGTATCACGACGTCTTTGAAAAGCCAGAAGGGATCGGTGTGGACGAAAAACAAGTCAATATTTGAATACTGGGAAGTCGAGGTGACCTTTCGCGTTACTGGAAGAGGCCGCATTGGAGCCGATGGACTGGTATTAAGAGCTTGTTTGCACCAAAACCAAGCAGGTGAGCTTTAAATAGCGAATTGTGACTTAGGGCTCTCCCTTGCTTTCTGCTCTAGGCCATCTGGTTTACGGAGGAGCAAGGCATGGAGGGTCCTGTCTTCGGAGCAGCTGATAAATGGAACGGTGTTGGAATTTTCTTCGACTCCTTTGACAACGATGGAAAGGTCAGTCGGAAGTAAACTTTTCTAGCAAGGATTAGAAATCAATTCCCTGCCTGTGTTGTTCATGTCATTGTGGGAAAGACAAAGGAGGTTGTTCTCCTTCTCTCCCTTCTTCACTCATAGTTTTTTGCCAGGCTTTTGCACCCATTTTCTTAAGAATGAAAGTTAAAGCAAAACACCTGATGGTTGTTGGTTCGTGTGTTGGGTTTGGAGGGAACGTGCCACGAAGGAGCTGAAATTTGGACTGTCCATGGACAGTGTGAAGTGCTGGCATCCTTGGAAGAGGCATAGGACACTGAGAACACAGATTCTTTCTCACTCCATGCTCTTTATCTTGCCCCAAGCCTTCCTTGAGTAGTTCAGCAGCAAAAAGTCTGTAGCAGATGGTGGTGGCAGTTGCTGTTTTGAATTGTGGTTTTCAAGCCCAGAATGATCCTGGGAAACTTCAGCAATACATCATAGGTTTGCTTTGCCTCTTTTGCTCTTCCTACTCTACTTTGGCCTGGATTTAGATGCTTTAGATATATTTTTGTAGATGTGCAAGCTTTTTTTCCTGTGGCTCAACTTTGATACACGGCAGACTTCAGCATGTAGAAAAGCTGAAAGGCTGAAGGTGATGTTCAAATTTCAAGGACAAGACAGAGAATTAGGTTATTGTTCAACTTCTTATAGATTTGTAAATCCTTTCTTTTCCCGTGGATGCTGGTCGGTTTACCTGGCTGGAGATGCTGCCTACCAAAGGTCCGGTAGCACCGGGGCGCTGACAGCATCTGAAACCTTTCTTAGGAAGTGATGATGTGGCACTTGTGGTCAAAGCAGAGCCTTTGTCGTGCTGCTGTTGGACTGACGTGTCTTAAATACAGGAGCATGCAGGGTTTTTCTTAATGACAGCCTGTTACTTTCTTCAGTCTCAGCGTGGAGAATCCCTTCTTGCTGTTCCCCTGTGGGCACTCGAAGGCGTTTGGTGCTGTAACGGCTGCTCAGCCTGATACTCTGGGGTCCAGAGGCAGCCCTCAGCTAGCGCTGCCAGCTCACAGCTCCCTGCTTATGGGGCTGGTTTAAAAACTGCAGCGAGGCCTTTTTTTTTTCCCCTCTGTGCTGTAGGTTATGCTAGAGTTCAGTTTTTATTTCTCTGTAGAATAGAGTGGGTTTGGTTGGAAAAGACCTTTCAATCATTGAGTCCAACCATCAGTCCAGCCCTGCTGCATCCACCACCAGACTGTGTCCCCAAGTATGACATCTGCCTGTCTTCTGAACACCTCCAGGGGTGGTGACTCCACCACCTCCCTGAGCAGCCTCTGCCAACGCTTGGCAGCCCTTTCATTAAAGGAATTCCTCTTGATATCCAACCTAAAACACTGTTCTCATCACAGATCCAAAACGGGTCCTCGTAGGAGCTACCATGAAGAAACTTGACTCTGTCCAGGCAAAGCAAATGCTCTTTAGGAGAAAATAAATTGAAGTCTTGAAGGGGAAGGGAAATTAACTCTTGTGCTGTTGTAAAAACTGGAGTTCACTTTGTAAATTCCTGGAAGCAACTGTACATCCGTTCTGCCGGTGTCATTTTAGCTCATTCTCGTCCTCTAGCCATTTAAATAACTGAGTGTGTGTTCAATAGACTGGGTTCAGTATCTGGCTGACAGCTCCTGAGGCTTTCCTAGTGACTGTGATGAGGCTGTTAGTAATGTTACTTGTGTTCTGCTTCAAATTAAACCATTTCTTTTGTTCCTTTCTCTAGAAAAACAATCCTGCAGTGCTTGTTGTAGGCAACAACGGGAAACTTCTGTATGACCATCAGAAGTAAGTTTCTTTTTAGTGTTAATGATGAACGTTTGCTTTTGAACGATGAAATATGTGAAGCTCCTTGAGACGCGTTGTAAAGGTTTCGTATGGAACTTTGTTGTTTCCTTTCCATTTGAGTGTTTCTGTTTGTTCAAAGATTGTTTGGGCAGTAACAGCACAGAAATGGGTGACTTGTGGATGTTTAAATGGTTATCACAGAAATGACCTGAATCCTTTAGGGTGGATGAACTGGGATAAACGGGGCACAGATTTGTTTTTTTACCTCTTTAGCGTACGGGTGTCTTCCCCGCACAGCCACACTGACAGAAGTGAACGACTGAAAGCTGATTGCCTGTTACTAAATCAATTGGTTTAATTTTGATGCCTGGTTGCTTGTCAGCAGCACAGTTGTGGTCTCTTGGATTGTCTGAGGTGTCTCACCTAGTCAGTGCAGTCCACGCTGCACGTGTCCCTCTCGGCTCCCAGATGTGGGAGTATCACTTGGAAGCAGGCAGATTTCCCCATGGCTGCATTCCGTTTCTATTGTGTCTGTGCAAAGCGTGCGGAACTGCTGATCCCGGGCTGCAGAAAAGCTCAGTGCGATTGTGGGGCACATTTCAAAACGTTGTGTACTGCAAAGCTATCGAGATGTTGCTGATTGATCCGCTGGTGCTTTGTCTGAGCTGATAAAACATAAAGATACAGTTTTATGTGAGTTGTCTTCTTGCCTAGTGATGGTTCCACGCAAACGCTGGCCTCGTGTCAGAGGGACTTCCGTAACAAGCCCTATCCCGTTCGAGCAAAGATAACGTACTACCAGAAAACATTGACTGTAAGTACTCTGCAACAGCAGAACTACTCTTGTTTCTCAGCTTTTTAAGTGTGAGTTTGCTGCAACTGTTTGAAACCCCGAAGACCCCCTACGTTAATTCCAATATTCAAGTGCGGTAGGTGCCGTTTGGTAGTAAATGTTTCTCCAAAGGTAAACATGGATGCACCTGGAAGAGTGTGGACCTTGTACCATGTTGTAATGGGAAAAGCTCTCCGTTACTCTTGAATGAAAATTGAATTTCCGGCTCCAAGGCTGCTCTTTTTGAGTGCATCTGGTCCCCTAGAAGAACTCTGGCCTAAACGATGCTGCTGACCTTAGGAAACGTGTCCTCTCTAGGCTTAGCTTGAGCCAAAGAACAGTAAGGGAGGGCTCTTCTAGATCAGCGTGCTGAGCTGGGTTTTTTTTCCCTATTTAGAATAGAAAACTTGGGCATTTTCTTTGTAAAAAAGAATCTTTCAGAAAAGAAATCGATTTTCATTTCTGGTATTGGGCTCTGAATTACCTGGTAAGTTGTATTTGTTAACTGATAAAGCAATTCACACACAAGTAGGTTTACGTGGCAAAATTGTGTTTCTCTTTTAGGTATTAATTAACAACGGTTTTACTCCGGATAAAGAGGACTATGAATTTTGTGCAAAAGTGGAAGAGATGGTGTTGCCATCACAAGGATATTTTGGAATATCGGCAGCAACAGGGGGACTGGCAGGTAGCAAACGTTAGAAATTGTGACAAGCGGTGAGGGGACTTGCAGGGGTTTCACTGTTCATGTCGATCCGTGGTATCAGTTTTTGACCATAACGATTTAATTAATCCTCTCCAAGTTACCGATGCTTAGGCCTTCTCCTGCCTAGAGCAGGACTTCTCCTGACAAAGAGTTTGTGTGGTCGTATTCCCCACCCTGGGAGGATGGTGCTGCCTGAGACCCTTTGGCTTGGGAGGTACTGGGGTTTGTAACTCACAGCAGTAGCGATTAACACGGTGCTTTTGGTTTGTGTGTTGAAAACAGATGACCACGATGTCCTGTCTTTTCTGACCTTCCAGCTGACGGAGCCCGGGAAGGAAGCAGTAAGGATCTTCGTGCATGATTAGTAAAATATGTGACTGTGTGTGCTTTATATGTAGCGCCAGATGATGGTGTTTTCTCTGAAGCCATCCTTGGCCATCTCTGTGTTGGGATTTTGGCACGTAGCTGTGCCGTCATCTCTAGAAAAAGGAGACTAATCATGTCATGTTTCAGTAGTATTTTAACGTCTTCAAGACCAGAGTTCTTGAATCGACACTGAGTTAGCAAAAATCCTGATGTTCAATCAAAACTCGCAGAGAAAACAAACTAAAAATACACTTTGGGAAGTGGACAAATAATCTGTTTGTGCTTTCGACTTCCCATACCTCTAGAAATCTTCTGTGCTGCTCTGTGGCTTCTGTCCTGGGACGTGATTTCCTTAATGTACAAATGCCTGGTTTACACTTCAGCTTGGAATCTCGGCATCAGACTTAATGTGTTAATGTGCTCTGCTCGTGTTTGGTCTTCAAATCTGACATGCGAGCGGCCTCACCGGAGAGTGAGTTATGTAGGAGTGGTGGAGAACGTGATAAATGTTTCTTCTTCCGTCCCTTTACTCTTTTAAAGCCAACACCAGACGCAGAAATTCCTCAGAAAGATAAAGAGAAGTATCAGGAAGAGTTTGAACACTTTCAACAAGAGCTGGATAAGAAGAAAGAAGAGTTTCAGAAGGAACACCCTGATGTGCAAGGACAGCCAGGTAAGTTATTTTGATGGTTTTGTCATCGGGAATGCATCTAGACCTGGAACTTCAGGTTGCTGCCTTTGTGCAATGACAAGTTCTGACTCTTTTAAAGATCCTACGCTATTTTAGCTTCATCCATGTGTTTGAAATATTGTCCAGCCTTCCACTGATCAGAAGTACTCTGTGGCAAAGCCTTTATTCTTTTGGACTTGATGCGGTGGAAGCTTTGGAGGAGCTCGCTTAGAATGTGCAGACACGTCTCTATTTCAAGTTGCTTTTTAAAGCTTCCTTTCTCTAACAAGTGGCTGTTAGATTGTACCTGCACGTCCCTCCTGAAGGAGAGTTGGTGACACAGCGCTAGCAAGGAGAGCTGTCTCTGAACAGCAGCAGCGTCCTCTTTCCTTTTTATATCACATGTGACACCAGTATCCAAATGGGAGCTCCCGGGTGGAATCTGGATGCGAATGTTTGCGTTCTCTCTGGTCTCGTCCCATTTGTGTCTCCTTTTCCGTGGCCACAGCGAGGAAATAAACACCAGATATATCAAATGATGGAGGGAAAGCGCATCCGCTTGGAAATGGCAGAGTGCAGCTTGTGAGGAATGCATGTTTGTAAGAGCTACCTGTGCTTTTTTCTTCTCAGCTGATGATCTGTTTGAAACGGTCGGCGATCGTGAACTGAGGCAAATCTTTGAGGGGCAGAATCGAATCCACCTTGAAATCAAGCAGCTGAATAGGCAGTTGGACATGATTCTGGATGAGCAGAGGAGATACGTCTCCGCAGTCACTGACGAGATTTCTAAGAGAGGAGCTGGTTTATCAGGGCAGCAAGGACAGGTAAAGGAATACCCTGGGATTGGTAGCTGGGCCCGATTCCAGCAGCACGATCCGTTTGCTTGTGCCAAGATGGGTTGATCTTTATTCTTCGCACGCCCCCTGCCAGGTTCCCCAGCAAGAGATCGAGACAGTTGTGAAAACTCAAGAAGAGGTGCTTCGACAAGTAAATGAGATCAGGTAAAAGCTTTCTACAAATTAAAGTTGTGTTTTGAATTTGAGGTTATTGTCCACCTTTCCGATCCTATTTATTATTTTGGTAGGAGAATTTGAGAAATTTCTGTGCCAGTTCCTTAATGATGACTCTCTGTACACATTTAATTTCAATAATAAGTTTGTGTCCCTGAGGTGGCTAAGCCCCCTCATTTCTTATGATGTTCTATTTCAACAGGTAAGTCCAGACCCTCTTAAAAATAAGCAATTTCTGTGATATGATAACCTGTTACATCATGGAAATTTGTTGCTCTGGTTTTGGAACGCTGATAACAAATGTGGGCGTAAATGCCTTTGGTTTATAGCTAGTGCACCTCCAGAAAAAGGTGTATTGGAGTATCTTGTTGATATACTTGGTCCGCTCTCAATATCATGATTATATGTTAAGATGTAATATCACACGTAAACTCTATAATGTTATATCTTGGTAATATTAGTGGAGATGTATTTGAGGGCTCATTGAGTGCGAACAACCTATCCAGGCCTGTAAGCAACTCTCATAAGTGGTTCTGGACTAAGGTAAAGAACCTTTTAACTACCATAAGTGAAGGGTTAAACCAACTTAAATCATTCCTGCTAAAGACAGCAACTGTAAACCATCTTGGAAGCGGTGCCCGGACACCCCGATCTAAGAGGGCTCTTCTCAGATCCATTTTGCAGCACGGTACCTCATAGAATCGTGGGATGATTTGGGTTGGAAGGGACCTCAAAGCTCAACCAGATCCACCGGCAGGGACATCTCCCACTGGATCAGGGGCTCCAAGCGCCATCCAACCTGGCCTTGAGCTTAAAAAAGGGAAAACCAGTTCCTACAGCTGTGTTTCCCTGCATCGGTTCAAGGGCAGCTCTTGCGATTTATCTAAGTAGGTCAGGTTTCGTGGCACGAAGATTAGAGCCCTTCCATTCCTGCACTTGTTCTTCCCCGAAAGCTCTTATGTTAATATTCTTGACAAATCTTTATACCTCGCAGGCAAATTAGATTTTCTTGTTAGCGTTGGCCGTCTGCCCTCCCAGTCGCTGCTTATTAGGTATGAGCTTGCGTAACATCGTCTTAATGTTTTTCTTAGATTAAAGAAATGTTGTGTTTATGAAAAAAAAGATGAACAACCTGCTTTTGTTGCCGGTCATCCCGGAGGAAAAGGACTTATGCCTAAGTAATTTTCTTGCCAAGATTTGTGGATTCCTTAATCGTCTGATTACAGAAGAATCTCGCGTGTTCCTACAATAGGGACGCTCAGCGTGGCATTGTTTGTGCAGAAGTGACCGTAAATTAATTTTGATGTGTCGATTTAGGGACGTTGTTGTGGGAGAAAGGCGGGTGTGCGGATCACCGTCAATCACGAAGGGAAGGCATAAAATGAGTGTTGAGCATCTTCTAGCACGGAGAACAGTGGGTCTACGCAAACAGTGGGATGGGTGCGGAAAAATAGGTACAATTGGCATCCGTTAGGTACAACAATTTGGGTTAGAAGGGACCTTAAAGATCGTCCAGTTCCAATCCCGCTGTGATGGGCAGGGACATCCCACTGGAACAGGCTGTCCGAGGCCCATCCAAGGCCTTGAACACCTCCAGAGATGGAGCAGCCACAGCTTCCCTGTAAACATTCCTTCCCCAGCTTTCCTGTAGCCCTTTCATCTCAAAGCCAATCTGTTTCCAACCTTGCTTCCCGCTGGGTCAGGGTTCTCCGAGTCCTTTCCACCCCAAGCCGCTCCACGATGCTGTGACAGATCGCTGACCGTTGTAGCGAGAGGCAGGGCTGCACCTTGAAGGCATCGCAGTAAGCTCTTATCTGAGCAAAATGGAAAGTTTGAAGTAAATGAAAAAGAAATCCAAAGATGTACATTGTGATTGTTTGTTGGTAAGGAAGAGATTAACTTTCACATCATAAATATTTTAGCTGAGGATTAATCCTCTTTGGCAACTGAAAAGAGACATCGCAGTAGGGGAAAATTATATAAACATATTGATTAGAGATTAAGTGTTTTTGTCTCATTGACTAGTTCACTCCAAACAAAATTAGTTATGGAACCTCCACTTTTTACGGATTTAATTTGATTTGTTGTAGTGGCAAAATGAATTCCCGCGAGGACGATATTAAGTATTATGACAACGCATATGGGAAATGAGTTTCTCGTATAAATGATAATCACGAAACAAGGATGTATCTAAATCTTTCCTTATCCCTAAAGCCTCTTCTTTATTTTTATTTCTTACATGACTGCCTTTATTTCTTTATTTTCAACCAGCTTTGGGGTTTCTTCGAAGATTGTATTAAATTCTGCTTATCCTAAAGCCTTGGCAGGAGCCTCAGATAAAACGCTCGCTTTGGACCTCATCAGTCGGGCAAAGCCGATGTCTGGCAAGGGAGAATTTGCCAGGTCTTGGTTTTCAGCGTGACTCTGGGGGACGATGCGCTGCGTGAATTGAAACCCTGTAATTACACTTGGAAAAAAAAAAATCACAGTTCGAATTAAAACTCGTTTCCTGATAGGCGTTGTCAGAAGCTGGAAAACATGTTTCCTGCTTTTTGGGTGTTTTAAAGTGATGTTAACGGACTAGAGAGAATAAGTGGTGTTGGTAGCAAAGCTGTTGGGTGCTTAAAGCCGCTGTGTTGATGTCTTTCAGGAATTCCATAGGCGACACGCTGAGGCTGATCGGTGGAGCTCAACACCCCGGCTCTGCCGCAGGAGCCTACGAAACAACCCAGCACTTCAACGACATCAAAGAGCACCTCCACGTCGTGAAGAGGGACATCGAGCATTTAGTACAGCGCAACATGGTAATTTACGTGCTGGTGGCGTAAAGCGGGACCGTAATGCTGCTTGATTTGGCTGTTAGTGGAAAGCCAGGATGAGCGAGCATGCAATTTACGGAGCAATTAATCCTTCATTAAGCTGCTTCGCTAAAACCGCGCTGCCTTGACCTAACTGCATGATCTATGTCTTGATGAGAAGTTTTGCACAAAGAGCATGAGTTTTAGTCTAATTTCCTGTGGAAACAAGGTCAAGCAATTAGGTTTTTCTGGGTGCTTGTTTTGTGTTTGTCCCCCTACTTAACAGCTCTGCACAGAGGAGATTCTGTGTCGCTTCTGCGCAGGCGGGAGAGCTTTAATCGGGGAACTTGGGCTCTGCTTACGGCCCCGAGTGCTAGAGGGGAGGGTTTCTCATTCAGGAGCACCTTGGGCTGGGTAGCAAGTGAGCCGAACTAGGGCGTGATTCCATGGAAGCATCTTGATTTCTGCCTTAATTTACCAGAGTCGTTCTTTCCCCTATAACCCTCAAAGGAACGTGTATCAGTTTATCTGAAAGACATAAAGGTGAGAGGGAAGAATTAGACGGGGAGTGAGAATATGACATTTCATGTCATTTCTGTCTGCCTCTTCTGTTTATATTCTCGTTTTTAGATACGTTGCAGAGAGCTTGTCTTTTTTCTTACATAGAACAAGTCTTTTGATGGCACGTCTTGTTTGCCTCTTTCTCAAATACTGTTTTCTCCTTGTTTTTCAGCCACCTAGTGAGAAAACCAAGTGTCCAGACCTGCCACCGTTTCCCTCGTGCTTATCTACGGTGCACTTTGTCGTATTTGTAGTGGTGCAAACGGTGTTATTCATTGGTTATATCATGTATAAGTAAGTACGGTTTGGTTTAAAGACAGCAGGGCGACTGATTTTAGACCTCCTGACCAGCAATGCAATCGCAGTGGGATGATCACATTAATCTGCTTTGAAACAAGCAGTCACTGCGATTGGAAGCGCCCTTGGGCTCTGGTTCAGCCTCCTAAGCGGGGTTGACACTGACTTCAGAGCAGGCCGCTTAGCATTAAGACGGGTCGGGTCTTAAACCTCCGAGGAGGGAAAGCTAACCACTTACAGAACCCCCTGGAAATGTTTAATTATCAAATTTAAGTATTCTCCCACCACGGTTTGTCTAGCGGGAACCTGCCCGGTTTCACTTTGACCGCTTTCTCTCTCTTATGTGCATCTTGGTCAAGAAACCACCCTTGAAATGGGAAAGGAAATCTCATTTCAAGTAAATTCTTCCCCTACTTGGTTGTGTGTGTTTCCTTTTCCATGATGATCTTTAGGCCCATCAGATAGCGAGACGCTTTAGAAAAGGTTCAGGTATTTTAAAAATCAGTTTTATGTTCTTTCACGGTTTCTGGCCCCTGCCCGGGATGTTTCGTTTCCTTCTGTGTCTGCTGCAAAACTGAATCCCAGCAGTGACGTTACTTATCTTTGTAAAGAGAAAATATTGTAGCCTGTGTTTGTGGTGTGACTTAAACTTGATTTACTTAAGTCTCTGCTGACAAGGAGTGGAATCTTTTAATCCCTAAATAAATGAAATATTTCTTTGAACCAGTTAGCTGGCTTTGTACTATAAGTACTTAATGAATTCTCTTCTGTTTTTAATTCCAGGAGTCAACAAGAAGCGGCAGCCAAGAAGTTCTTCTGATGACCAGTGTGGTTAGTGTGTACGTACCAGTGTATGCACGCGCAGAGAATCCGACACTTCTGGAAATGAGGGAAATCTTAGTGTTTGATATACTTCAACATTGTAAATTATTGAATTTTCTTAAACAAAAGGAGTTCTCGCTTCAACCGTTAACAAGGGACTGGGGAGCAGCAGAGCAAGTGCTGGCTGGGGAAGGCTGCGGACCCCTCTAGGTCTGTGCTTTCAGCTCGCTTTCTCATAAATCCCGGAAGGCGAGTGCCATGTTCATCGGTTTTGTTCAGATTCCAGGGGAGGGAATTGAAATGCCCAGGTCTGGGGTTGGTTCAGCATGAGAATTGCAGATGCAGTCTCGACATACAGTTTAAAAAAACCCAAGAGTGAGCAAGCAAACAAAAAGCACCTCAAACAACGGTCCTTTCCCATTTGTTATAGACATTTCATTTCTTTACCCCTTGGATTTAACAGTTTAACAATTCTTAATTTGATTCATGAAATACAGATTTAACTGCTCTTTAAAATGTGGGCACAAAACCGAGCCTTTCACAGCTTTTTACCTGGTACAGAAGTCAAACTGCAGAACAAGCACAGAAAGGCTTATCCTGATTTTGGGTTTAGGCAGTGTGAGAAAACGTGATAAAGTAGTTTCTTCAAGTCTCTTGTGGGAGTGATTTCTTTTCTTGTAGTTTCAAGTCTCTCTCTGATTTTGTTGCGAGATTTGTGGAACTCTTAGCAAAGAGGTCGTGGCTTTAGAACCCTTCAAATCTGACTTTATTGAGGAGATGTATAGTAGCTGACAGTGTCTCTGCTTCTGTGAAGCTGTCTCGTCTTTCCTGTGTCGAATACAGCTGCTTGGGGTTGAACCCTAAACTCCAGGTGTGGGGTGCTTCCCAAGCCGTTGCTTCAGCCATCGATTGTAGAACCAGTGTTATGTGTCGAGTCCTGCTTAAATATCCAAAGCGTAAGACTTGAACGGGTGATTTTGATGCTGCTTATCAGCCGAATATTTGCTTCAGCAAAGGAACAGCAGAACAGCCCAAATTAGGAATGCGAAATTAATTAATTTTGCCTTGTTTACGTACCCATGGTAACTGTCCTTGTCTTGTTTGTGTGTGGAGTCAGAACAAGGGGTTTAGGGTGTTTTAAATTCTATCCAATACGCTAACGCCTCGTGGCGTTTCCCTTTGAATAATTAAATCTGTTCGTTAGAATCTGCACAACCTCTCTGGAATCTACCATCCCGCTCCTGCGTTTCTAATCTGCTCCCTTGGAGTGCTGCATGCGCTGCCCAATTTGCTGTCGTGAGGGACACTTCAGTATTGTGCCTGTCGGTTCAGCGAAATGATAAATCTATGCAATCTCTTTTATTACATAAAGTACAGCGCCTAAAACGCGGGCGCCTGTGCGATGCCAGTGAGATGAGGCTGCTCCGCGCCTAGTCCCATCGCTAGAGGACGCAGCGTGCTGTGCCTGGTGTGGCTTTAGGGGCTCGTTCCTAAAGTTGAGGAGATTTTGCTGTGCTAGCTGGGGAAACTGCTGCCTCAGCCGATCTTGTTGGATAAATGAGGTGAATCAATGGGAAAAGCTTTTTGGATAAGCCAGAATAACACATGGGAATTTATCCGTTTGGTTCTTTCAACACCAGCAAATCCTTACCGGTGCCTTGAGTCGAAGCTGTTAGAACCCAGACTCTTTTGACTAAACTTGATGTATTTTCTTATTGTTTTGAACGTGTACAGTGTTGTTCCTTTCAACCTCAAGCCTTCTGAGCCCCGTCGCGCCGTAGGCCCTTGATGTAGAAAGGCTGGCTTGTAACAAGTGGGTGTTCTTTCTGGGATCACAAGGAACAGCTCCAATAGGAGGACGCCTGTATTTTTTTTGTTACTGTGAATTTATCCAACCCAAACTTTGTTTTAAAGCTGGAGCAGCCCCTGCTTCTGTTAGAGGAGAAAGCTGGGGGTGGTTTAACTTCTCCAGCGTGGCTCAGCTGGTGTTTGTGCTGCTAAGAGACCTGACGTGTCCCATGTGCAGTGGGAAACTCCTCTAAAGCGTAACTGCCACAACGTGGTGACTGCCTCGTGCTTCATCTCAGTCATCTCTCCTTGGACCTTCTCTAGCTGCCTCCTCACTCCCTGCATCGAGGGTTGCCCAGCTCCAATTCTGTCCTCTCTGGGTTTGAAGCGATAGCAACACATTTGGACTGTAAGAACATCAGCGTAGCCTCCCGCTCCGGCTGCTGGAAGCTTCTTCCAGCTCCAATAGCATCTGATGCTTGTCAAGTCAGACTTCAGGGCCAGGAGGAGGAGACCTCTTGGAATCTGGTTTGCCAATGGGAGGGAGAAGAAGCCTGATCATCGCATTGGACGTGTGGACGATAAGGAACAAACGTCTGGCAGCGACAAGAGAATCACAATGATCTCTGTGTGTTAAATATGTTGTCACACCTGAAAAATTCTCCGTAGGGTTTGTAAATCAGCTGGCTTCTCGTGGGAGGGAAATCTGCCCTCTCTCGATCGCTGTAACTCCGAGGACCGGTTACTGTCCTTTTAAATTCAAACAGCTGCCACTTTCACGTTTCTGACTAATGTAAATTGGGGTTCAGAGATAACGTTATTTGAATAAAGATGCATATTTTTAGTAAGCTTTTTTTCTTCTAGTGTGGTCCGTGTGTCTCCCCCCTCCCTTTCGGTGCTCAGGGCCAGGTGAGGTTTCAGTCCAGGCTCGGGGACGAGGTGAGCGAGAAGGACCTGGGGCGCTGAGGGAGGAGAAGCTCCACAGGAGCCCGGGGGCTGGAGCTTGTGCTTCTGAGCGACGCTCTGGTTCCAAAAGAAAAGCAGAGTTTCTCGTTTAATCACTAATAATCCAGGATTACAGAGCGTCCTGCTTTTTTTGGAATAGTAACAGGTCTGCTTTAATTAGAAAGGCTCTAATACAGATTAAGGCGTTAGGCAAAGCGGAATCCTCCCGTCTCTCAGTGGAATGATGAGAGCTGGGAGAACCATTTAGAAAATCAAAACTGCCGAGGGCTTCATCGAGGCGTGCGCGGGAGTATTGATGCTCAAACACCCCCCTTCATTGCCTTTTGAGACCTAGAGGGTTTTCTTTGCCAAACCAGGGGAGCCAGACCTTCACCTGAGCAGAGCTGGTGAGGTCTGACCGACGGGGACGCCCCAACCATCCACAAGCAGGAGACCCCGAGGCTGCGGGATCAGATTCAGTTCTTTTCTTGGAAAATAAGTAATAACAGCAGTAATGTCCCACTCATCTGTGAGACAAACTCGTCTCGTGCAAGTGGATGAGAAAAATCCCTCGCTGTACTTTGTCCAGTGTGGTGAAGTGTTGCTTCGGGATCGGGGTTTTTGCTTAATGAAGAATTCCAGCTTCCTAATCTCGTCTGAGTGTGCAAATCCAGGAGGGATTTCTGCTCAGTAGGCGCAGCGTCGCGGTTTTCTTATGGCCATTTAGTCATCCAGGTTGCTCATTCAGATCCGTTGTGTCCCTGGGAACGTTTTTCATCCCTGCGAAAGTGAGAGTTTCGAGACTGAAGAAGTCAAACTGCCGTTGCACACGGTCATCGCTGTGCGCGCGCGTGCGCGCAATTAGCTTAAGGTATTAATATAGAAAGTAGGTAGCTGCATCTAATGATTTTTTTGGAGTAATCTGAACCATCTGCCTCCAGATATTAAGGAGTTGGCTCTTTAATCCAGATTATGGCTGACAAACTGGTTTTGGCATTCGCGTTTCACTAGCACTGTGCCCTTGGGGAGCTGATGTGGCTGTAGGACCTCGCTCGCTTGGTTTTGAAACCACTTGGGGTTTGGTTTGGCTTTCTGGTCGTTGTGTGCTCGGTAGCTCCTTTTTTTTTGAGAAGATGGCCTTCTTAATGAAAAGCATGTTGAGCAACCAGGTAAAGAATCTGGGACTTGGAGGTGGAGGGGAAGAAAGCAAAGAAGAAAGCACTCCTTCCGATCCAGCAGCAGCTGCCGGGATGACCCGAGAGGAGTATGAGGAGTATCAAAAGCAAATGGTTGAGGAGAAGTGAGTACCTCTTCCCTTCTTATCAGCGCGGGGCTGGTGGTGACGTTGTGCCGATAAAGATAACCCGAGGAAAAGCCGAACCTTCGCCTCCCTTCCCTTTTTTTTTAAAGCAGAAGCTAACGGACCTTCCTTCTCCACCAGGGTTTTCCATAGGCACAAAGCTGTCTGTAGAGCAGGAGTTAATTCTAAACTGATTTGTTCTCCTAGAACCCCACGCAGAGCACACTTCCCATATGTAATCTTTCCTTTATCCACCTTTATGACGGCAGACAGGAAAAAGCAATGGATGATATTTCTCCACAGAAAATGTTTCAGATGCTTTTTTTTTTTGTAGCTGCAATTTCAGTTATTTTATCTAACACCTAATATAAAGCAGAACTTCTCAACCGATTAAACCTCAATTTTGTCTCTGCAATTATATCCTTCACCTCTTGCTGTGTTTAAATATCAAAGCATGTAAACTAAAGGACCGAACGTGGAGTTCAAATGATACGTAAATATAAATAAAGCATTTGAAATGATGCATAATTATGAATAAAACAATTAACTTTTAGATCTCAGCTGCATCTGTTCCTGTAATGGTCAATTGCGTAATGGTCGTGTAAATCCTGCCTGTAAGATGATTAGAGGTGAAAGGTTAATGACTGATGGAATTTGAGGTATCCAGGTCTGTATTTAGCAGCAGGCACCGCTGTCATAAACCCCGGGATAGGTAGCATTCGGTCCGGAATAAAATAGCGAGTGTGTTTTGTCAAGGGGTGTTTAGAAGAGAAATCACTGCCCGCCAGCGGGGAGATGCTTTACTGGGGCTGTGGAGCAGACGAGGATTCCTGGGATGGGGAAAACGCTCGGAAAAAGAATAGTTTCTGTATTTTCTGGTGTTGGGGGGTGTCCATTAGGCACTGAATGGCCCCGAGGAACGGTCCAGGAATCCTTCTGGAGGGGCAGTTGGAGCTGCAGCAGGGATGCCTCATCCCTGGAGGTGTTCAGGGCCCGGTTGGATGGGGCTTGGAGCCCCTGATCCAGCGGGATGTGTCCCTGCCAGGGACACCTCCAGGGACGGGGCAGCCACCACTGCTCTGGGCAACCTGGCCCAGGGCCTCCCCACCCTCCCAGGAGAACATTTCTCCCCAAGATCTCATCTCAATCTCCCCTCTTTCACCTTCAAAAAACTCCCCTCATCCCATCCCTGCCCTCCCTGATCAAGAAGCTGTGGAATTCATTGTTGTAGGACGTTCTGAAGCAATAAAGGTGCAGAAAAGACCAGGGCAAGTTCATAGGTGGCAGAGGCCGTCCAGGGCGGGTAACGACTATGAGACTGGGACAGTTTCCAGCTCCTGCACACACCCCCCCCCCACCGGTTTCTGTATCTTGAGGAAACATTTTCTGTGCTTTCCAGGATGGAAAGAGACGCCGCGTTCGCCCAGAAGAAGGCAGAGCGAGCCTGTCTGAGGGTGCACCTGAGGGAGAAGTACAGGCTGCCTAAGGTAAGCCTGCTGCTCGCCGGCTCCCGCGGCTCCGCGGCCACGCGGAGCTTTGTGGGCAGCAGCTGCTTCCACATCACGGAAACGGAGTCACCCTTTAGGTGGATATTGTTCTCCTGACATAAAACCGCACGGATCCAAACAAGGAGAGCGCTCTGTCGTATTTAAGGGTTTTCCCGGCTTCGAGAAGCTTGGTTGGAAGGGACCTTAAAGGCCATTCAGCTCCAACCCCCCTGTGATGGGCAGGGACGCCTCCCACGGGATCAGGGGCTCCAAGGCCCATCCGACCTGGCCTTGAACACCCCCAGGGAGGGGGCAGCCACAGCTTCCCTGGGCAGCCTGTTCCAGGGCCTCAGCACTCGCATAGTGAAGAAATTCCTCCTTATGTCCAGTCTAAATCTGCCCCTCTCCAGTTTATACCCGTCCCCCCTCATGCTGTCACCGCAAGCCTCTGCGAACAGCCCCTCCCCAGCTCTCTTGTAGCCCCTTCAGGTACTGGAAGGTCGCTCTAAAGTCTCCCCGGAGCCTTCTCTTCTCCAGGCTGAATAAACCCGACTTTTCCAGCCTGTCCTCATATAGGAGGTTCTCCGGCCTTGTAGGCTCCTCTGGGCTCGTTCCAGCAGCTGCTCTCAGTCACGTCATTCCCCACCCTGGACTGAAACCACAGCTTGCCCTGACCCTTTGCCCTTGGCCTCGTTGAACCTCTCAAGGTTTGCACAGCCCCACTTCTCCAGCCTGTCCAGGTGCCCCTGACGAGCCTGGACGCTCCTGAGAGTGAGCCCAGGCAGACAGAACTCTGATTATTATATCAGTGTAATTAAAATACTCAAGCAGTGTATGGCTTGCATTTGCCAGACTCTTCTGTCCTGGGATTACGACTCCACCTAAGGTGGAGAACCACCCCTGCCACTCTTTAGTCTATGTTAATTAAGCTGCAGTAATGAAATCAGGAGTTAACACTGAGTTCAACACCTTGAAAATGCGCTCAGCTACGGAACTAATAACGCCCCAGGGTGCTTCGTTCCTAAGGGCTCAGGGTCACTGCCAGGGATTACCCAGCAGCAGGGAACCAGGAGCCAACCTGCTGGCACCTTCCCTGCGGGACGCAGCCCGGAGAGCCGAGGGAAAAGCCTTCCCAGCACCCACGTCTCGGGGTTGTGGCTTTGTAAGAGCACAAGCATTGTGGAGGGATTCTCCGAGTCCAAAATCCCTCCAGCACCTGCACAGGAGGGTGTTCCAGTGGAGGGAAAGACAGGGGGATGCAGCTGGACGGTTGGGCTCTTCCCTCTGGCTGCTGCAGCCTGGATTCAGGCTGTGTCCCTCACCTGAAAGTGCTCAGCATCCACCTGCAGGCTGGATGAAGGGAGGTGGGCGATGACTGCCAGTCCACGGCTCAGAGTCACCCACGGAGCAGAATCACAGGATCGTGAAGGCAGGAAAAGTCCCCCTCATCCAGTCCAACACGCCTCCTAAAGCCTGAATTGTCCTGCAGAGCTGCAGGTTTGCTGGTTCCCCAGCCCTGGTGCCTTGGATTCACGCTGCACCGCTCAGTCCCAGCCTTTCCCCGGCCCACAGGGCACAGCCTGCAGGAAAAGGGATCCCCTTGCTGCCTCAGGTTTATTTTGCTTTGGTTTAATTTCTACGACGGGCACAGGGGAGAAAAGACAAGGGGATAAAAAAGCTGTGGAGAAACCTCGCTTAAGCCGCCTCTTCTTGCCCTCCCAGCGCGCCAGTGTTGAGCTGGAAGATGTTGTTAGCAAATTGGAAGTGAAGAATTCTGAATAACAACTGATTCCAGGTCAACAAGCAAACTGTAAGGACGTTTGTCTTTTAAAGTCAGACCTGAAGTTGCAGTCGTCTTCGCAAACGAAGGCGTCTTGCTGCCCCTGGAGCTTTTCCTGCTTCAAATGGCAGGAGAATTGTAGAATAGTTTGGGTTGGAAGGGACCTTAAAGCCCATCCAGTCCTCATCACATGGGTGAGGAGGAAAACATATCCTGAAAGCGTGTTTAATTACAGCAAGATTAATTACAAACACACACAAAAAAAAAAAGTACAAGATTTTGAGTGGTTGATTGGATTGCAGGCCTAAACCTCTAAACACCAGCATTTTAATTAGCAGCTAAGAAGTAAAATATCATTAGGCTTCGTTTTTCCTTGTGGAGGCACACGCTGAGCCAGCTACGGAGCAGCATCTCCCCGTGCCCAGTCCCAGCCTCACAAACCAAACGGGGTGACTTTCAAAGGCTTCAGACACCTCACGCTCCTGTGAGACCTCGCCTGGAGTGCTGTGTCCAGTTCTGGAGTCCTCAGCGTGAGGAGATGGAGCTGTTGGAACAGCTCAGAGGAGGCTGCAAGGATGATGCGAGGGCTGGAGCACCTCCCGTACGAGGACAGGCTGGGAGAGTTGGGCTGGTTCAGCCTGGAGAAGAGAAGGCTCCGAGGAGATCTTATAGCGACCTTCTAGTACCTGAAGGGGCTACCAGAAAGCTGGGGAGGAACAAAACTGACATTAAGCACATACTTAGCTTTGCTGATTAAGATAATAGCTAACAAACTTTGCAGGATCTGCTTCTCTGAGTTTGTGGTTACCTGAATAGCATCTCTCGGTCGAAGGCCTGCTGTCTTTTCATCGGCTCCTACGGAAACATATGTTATATCAGGAAAAGAATGGAATTATTACATGCACGTCAATGAAAAAAAAATTGACTCTGCAATAGAACATTACAGCAGCAAAATGCTCTCAGACCTGTGATAATGCATTAACTAATTTGAATAACGAAAGGCATTTCAGGTAGCCCTGTAAGGGACAGAAACCCCGACTATTACCAGTATCAATCACTCGCACGCATTGTAAGTGGGAGCATGAAATTCAGGACTAAGCAGGGCCCCCTTTTCAGTGCAAAAGCTAAAGCTCCGTGCTCTCTGGGCCAGATTTATAAGAGAAAGCAGCCCCTTAATGAACCTAATCCTATTAACAGAATTGTCAACTTCGGTTTGTCATCAGAAAGATGTTTTTAGCCATGAGACATTTCATCTCTGGACAACTTTTTTTGTCTCCAGAGTGTTCACTGCATCACCTCCCCACAAAACATTTCTTAAAAGTCACATGAATACATAAATAAATATTTTACTTCGAAAAAGAAAACACCCCGAGCTCTCTAATTCGCTTGCTGCCTTTTTCCTCAACCGAGATCCAGTAACTAATTAACTTTTGCACAGTCTAAATGGAGGGGCTTGAGGTGATGGTGAGGCCGGAGGGGAACATCTGACCTGTCCAGCCCATCCCAAGTCCAGGTCTGCAGCTCAGCGACTTCTCCCCACGGTCCCACCAGCCCTTTCCCATCGCTGCTCTGCACACGCGGCCACCTCCTCACCCAGGTGCCAGCACTCCTTGTCACAGAGGTGTCGTCCTTCTGTCTGGGGGCTGAGGGGGTGTTGCGATACGTGAGTTTCCGGCACCTCAGGAAAGGTCTATGTCATCTCCTCCAAGCAGGTGCGTCCCTGCCCCTCCTCAGAGCCCTTCTGGACAAGATTCTCTGTTGCAGAACATCAGGATGCTTTTTATTCACTGGTATTTCGAGGGAGAGAGTGTTCAGGTGCAACCAGGTGTCTTCTCGATAACAAGTGCTGCTGAAGATACTAGAAAGGGAAGCGTCTCACCACGAAAGGGACACGCGGTCATGTAACCTCAACCAGCTCCTGCTAAAGGGACACGCGGTCATGTAACCTCAACCAGCTCCTGCTCTGTTGTGCTGGGATGGGAATATCATTAAGACTTGTTTTAATGAATAATGCTGTTCCCTTAATAAAAGGGTTTTAGCTCGTCTGCAGCCGTTACAAACTCTAGCTGTGCTGGGGCTGCAGAGGAGAAACTCCTCTCAGGAGCAGCTCTTCAGCGCGTACGGGCTCCTGTGAAGGGTCTGGAAACAAACCTCTGCTAAGCTTGAAGGATTCTTTCGCTGATCTAAATGTTTTCTCAGTAGGCCTGGGATCCCCTGCCCAGGGGTCTCAGAGCGCAGGCTCAGATCGATGTCACGACAGGGTAAATCAGACACCGGGAAAGCCACCCAGTGAGGCTGGGAAACAACCAGGCTGCCCCGTGCCTCGCTCTCTGAGCTTTGATCCCTTTCGTTTACAATCAGACTCCATAAAACAGACACTTTGGATGTTTGTTTTCTGCTTGCACCTGTATATCTTGTATGTATGTTATTCTTTGACACATAAATATGTACATAGGTTCTATTGCACCTGTAAGAAAACAGAGCTGAGGCTGCAGCCCACGCGTAGTCGGGGTTAAAGACTATTCCCAGGCACCAGGGTTGTGTCGCCTGCGCTGTTGAATTGTCAGAAGAGTGTGTGACCCACTTTGGGGCTGGGCACTCCCCCAGGCAGTTCCCAGGGCCCCTTTGGGAGCGAGGACAGGCATTGCCAGTAGGCAGTTGGATGGGACCACCCTGTTCGGTGGGGCGAGAGCCTTCAATAGCGTCGCCGTGGGCCGGCCAGCTGGCCTCGGGGCGGGAGACCAGTGCCAGGCACAGCTCATTTACTGGGAGAGATGTGGCTCCTGTGTTCTCTGAGATCCCCAAAGGGTGGTTGAGCGCTTGCAGAGACCTGGAGACGATGGAGATTAAAGTCATCAGGAGAGCGGCCGTCCAGCCCCGTGTAGGTCACCAGGGACCGCAAGGCTTTCCACAGGGGTTTGTCAGAGCCCGGGGCCCCAGCCGTCCTGCTCACGAGCTCTGCCCGTTTTGGCTGAGCTCAGTAGCCCCAGCGGAGCGCGTTCCAACGCAGGGTGGTGCCTTGGGTGGCCGTGGGCAGGGAGCCGTCCCCAGGCGTGGGCACGCGGGGCCAGCAGGACCTGCACCCCCTGCTCGCGCTCCAGCTGCTCGCTGAGGGCTGAAACCAACAGTCACGGTGCTTTCCCAGCACCACATTCCTGAGCCTCGGAGCTGCAGGACACTCACATCGTCAGCCTGACTTTAAGAACATCTGTGGGAAAATCTGATCAGTCCTTGTGAGAAAACAAGCTTTGACTTATTTCCACCAGACTTAAAAGAAACCCCAACAGGCAAAATCGGAACCTTAATGCCGCATTTCCATTTCAAATCAAAGTCACAGAACCAGATGTGTCGAAGTTTAGAAGGAGAAGAGGCCACACACATCTCCTGAGCTCCTTGGTGCGGCGGTGAGCGATCCTGCCCTGCCGAAGCTCGCACCAGGTCGATGAAGGACGGGCTGAAGGCCAAGTGGGTCGAGGAGGTGGCTTGGGAGGAATTGCTCTGCTTCAGACTCCATCTGAATGGGTTCTTCTTTGGTCAGGGTACATTTTGAGTCCCCAAACCGTGTTGTGCATCACAACCCAGCCTTCAGGAGAGCAGGGAGCTTTGGTGCAAGAACGTGGCAAACAACAGTTCGCGTCACCAAAGGAGCCTTTGTGTGCACATCACTTCATACACAGAGCTGTGCAGTGATGACGGCTGAAATTATAGTTCTAAAGAAAAGAACATGTGTGATTGTCTGCTTTGAGGGATCTTTTCAGCAATTAACCCAGTATTTTTTTTTTATTCTCCTCTGCCGCTGCTTGGGAGAACTTCAAAAGGGACCTCCTCCAACAGCCAGCACTCGTTGATTAAAAGCTCAGCACATTTTTTAATGCTACACAATCAATAAAGAGAACTGCCAACCGGGGCAGTGCTTCTAGCGCCCACAGATCCGATAGCACCATCCCTGCCCAACAGGTCGAGAGACATCCTCAGCCTCAGAGTAGTAATGATCGTGGCACACCTCTCCGTATTTTCATAAGAGACATGGGGACAAAGCAGGCTGAAGGGAAGAACAGTTATTGCAGATATAACGCTGCGCAAATACATGGAGCAGCAAATAGTGGCTATGCAGCCAAGCATCCCAATCTGCCTGTCCTTGCTCCGGCCTGGAGCCGCAGACATTGCTCATCTACGTCCTCCTATTCATCCTTGCATCCATTCATTCATGCAAACCCAAGACCCCTCTCACTCTGAAAAACACCTCCTGCTGACAGCGTTGCTGCTTATTCATATCAGGCCTTTGCTGCTGTCATGCTTCATTTTGGAGACGCAACGAGGCATTAATGCTTATCTTTGATGTGTGAACTGTGTCAAAATATCCTGTTCTTCGGAGCTCTGGATCCACCAGAATCCACGACAAAACGTGAACAACATCCCCATTGTCTGAAGACGGAGCCGGCTCCGCTGACAGAGCCGGGCAGCCGGCAGGCAGGAAGCAAGTGTGTGTAGCGCTTACTGCATCTCAGCCCTTTTAATTGCTTAACCAGTTCCTTCTCCTGTCTCCTTTTGCTTCCTCAGACTCACACCCGACCTCCGGGCCCTCTGTTGTTGCCCGAGTCCTCCCATTACCCCGGTACCAGCCCTGCGACACTGATCATGTGCCAGGCAGCCCCTGCTCTCCATCACAGCTCAGAGACACCAACCAAAGACCCAGATAGATTTTAGACATGGTTTGGGGAAGATGAAGACCTTTCTTCCACTAATTCTTTCCTAAACTTAATGCCTCTTTCTTCAGGAAGGCTTCAGTTATCTAAAAGCCATCAAATGAATGGGAACGGTAGCAACACTGTTCTTCTAAAGCTATTGCAACATCATCTAAATCATGGAGCAGAAGACAGTGTGTTCCACCATGTCATAGAATCATACAATCACAGAACAGTTTGGGTTGGAAGGGACCTTAAAGATCATCCAGTTCCACCCCTGCCATGTGCAGGGACACCTCCCATGGGATCAGGGGCTCCAAGCCCCATCCAACCTGGCCTTGAGCGTCTCCAGGGATGGGGCAGCCACCCCTGCTCTGGGCAACCTGCGCCAGGGCCTCCCCACATCCGTCACGAAGAAATTCCTACTTATGTCCGTGGTGGGTACATAAAATGGTTTGAGTTGGAAGGGACATGTAATTAACAACTAATCCAAATTTGCAATAATACAAATAGCTTACAGTGGATTTAGGGTGGTATTTGTGTGTCACCCCAGTCGACACACACGGCAAAGAGCTCCAGACTGGAGAATGATGCCGAGGGCTTCAGTTTTGACGCCACTGAAACCCCACAAAGACAGATCATTGCAATCATCTGAAAAATGTGCTTATACAGGGGCCGGTTGATGCCCTGAACTCACAACTACCAACTAAAATCCTTCAGGTGTCCCTAAAACATGTGAACAGAGCCTCGTGGGGAGATGCTGGGTTGGCAGAGATGCTCTCATGCCCTGTGTTTGTTCTCTCTTGTGCCAGAGCGAGATGGATGAGAATCAAATACAGATGGCTGGCGATGACGTGGACTTGCCGGAAGATCTTCGGAAGATGGTGGCGGAAGATCAGGTGGAAGAGGAGGACAAGGACTCTATCCTGGGACAGTTGCAGAACATCCAGAACATGGACATGGACACGATCAAAGAAAAGGCACAAGCCACCTTCACCGAAATGAAACAGGCTGCCGAGCAGAAATGTTCCGTGATGTAGGAGAGACGCCGCGCGCTGGGAACTGGGGCTCGTCAGGGGCTGCGGGGGAGTGCACTTAGCTCTAGAGCATTAAATGTCAATAGAGAAAAGAGAGAGAGAGACTTAAAAACCCCCAAGGAGTGGCAAAATTTATGTGCTGCAGCTGCTTAGTGCAACGTTAGAACTGATCCTCATTTTTTAACGTAACATTTTTCCCCACTGAGAAAAAAAAAGGCTTTGAAAAAGCTAATATTGGGGAAAAAATGTGCCTTCTTCCATTTTTTCAAAGTAATCAGAATGCTAATAAACGTGTATTTTTAGCAAAATTGTGCTTCTGATGTGTAACATAGAGGTGAGCACTCATTTAACACGGCTTTCAGAAATACATACGTATATTTCTAATAAAAGCCTGTTTCAACCATTTTGAAACAAAACCAGTATTAAATGGACTCCATAATCTGGTGGGTCTCTTCCAACCTGGTGATTCTATGATTTTCTGCAACAAAAGACTTGGAAAAAAAGACAGTTTTGACCAGTCCTGTACTAAATACAGCAAAAAGCAAAACATAATTCCACAGCTTGAGACAAAACTGTCATCGTATGCAGAACTGTGCGGAGACTTGGAGGAAGCCGAGGCTTGGGAGATGGGGGCAGTGGGCAGCGAGGTGAGCTCCAGGCTGCTTTAATTTCACAGCCTCTGGGTCTTCAGGTACAGCTCAAGCGTCGAGTGACAGCGGCGGCTCGGCCGCTACGTGTGCCAGATTCTGGGGCTTGGGGTGCTGCGATGACCTGGAACGAGCTCACCGGGTTTATCCTCGGAGTTAGCGCCGCACCAGGGTAACCAGGCAGCTCGCCCACCTGGAAGGTGACGCGTGGGACACCTACACCCAGAGGAAAAGCTTCGCTTTCCTGAGTCCTAAATGTGCCTGAGTCTGCAGGGTGGGTGGGATTGAATCAGTGGATTTAGGGTCAGGACCAAGCAGGATTTTCCTTTCCTGCCTGGGCGAGGGATGGCTCCTCGCTGCAGCCTGCGGTGCCAGCAGCCTGGGCGGGCAGCAGAGGGGCCAGTGAAGTCAGCTCCACCAGCCCCACGGGGCTCAGGTGGGTTGGAGCATCCGCTATCTCAGCACCTGTGTAGTGATAAGAGCTATCACACGTGATAACCCAGGCGAAAGCTGCACAGCCCTTGCATGTGGATGATGCACACAACTCTCCTCCCGAGGGGCTCGGCTGCCTATCTTCTCAGAAATTCTACACAACACAGAACTGTGCCACGTCGCCAACAGCTGGCAGTGAACAAAATTCACAAATTAATACATGTAGCACCTTCCTACAGGTTTGCAAGTCTCTTTCTCTCTCTCTGTCTTCATCCAACCACGTACAGATATTCATTTTAAGTGAATAAATGCATTAACTATAGTTTGCCTCACTTCTTCCTTCCTTCCTTCCTTCTTTTCCTCCTTCCTTCCTTTGTTTCCTCCTTCCTTCCTTCCTTCCTTCCTTTGTTTCCTCCTTCCTTCCTTCCTTCTTCTTTGTCTTTTCATTCTTTAATCTCTTCTTCCCTTCCCATCCCTTCGCTTCCGTGTATGATGCTCCTGGGCAGCAGCAGGGCATCAGATCCAGGACACATCGTTATTGGAATTTGTGTCCGTCGAGGCTAAATGACTATTTCTGGCCCCATTTGTACACGGGACCATCTGCTGCGGAGCCCAGAGGGGAAGAACGACACATCTTCAGCTCCTCTCTAGCCAGAGGTCTTGAAGGGCAGCACCTCCAGACTTCTGGGGAATCACAGAACAGTTTCGGTTGGAAGGGACCTTAAAACCCATCCAGTTCCACCCCTGCCATGGGCAGGGACACCTCCCATGGATCAGGGGCTCCAAGCCGCATCCAGCCTGGCCTTGAACCCCTCCAGGGATGGGGCAGCCACCCCTGCCCTGACCAATCAGCAGCATCATGAAACGCTGGCCTGGGCTGTCAAACAGACAAGCGTTCCGGGTTTTCCGTGTGCAGCCAGTTTGCTAACGGGAAAAGGGAGCTGAGAATCCTTCCTCCAGAAGATACAGAAGCGACCTGGTGCCTGTGTTTTGCTCTGCAGAGAGCGAATCTCTCTCATGTGACTGCGTGGGGCCAGCTCTGCCGCCCTCCCTGCCCAGCAGCTACTTGGCCGGGTGCCTCATCCCGCGCCTGCCCAGCCACAGCGGCTCAGCCCTGGGCTGCGTCCTCACGCCGGGACGAGAAGGTATTTGAGGAAGAAGGACTAGGAAGGTGGGACGTGGACCGGTGCTGGTTGGCAAAAGGGATTTCTTGCTCGCATGCCGCTCCGGCCCCCTGTTCCCTGGCAGAGATGCGCGAGGCACCAGCTCGGGGACAGGGAGAGGTGGCAGGCGTTGTTTGAAAGCCTCTTATCAAATATTATTACCAGTGAAGCCCCAAGGAACGCATGCCTTTTCTTCTCATCACTGAAGCAACGCGGGAGTTGTCAAGTTTACCTCCCTCGCATCTTCCAGAGGATGCCCTGATCCATTCAGAGAGTCAGTGGCTCTTGTGTGGTAACAGGTCATTTCTTTAGTGGAGAAGGTGCATCTTCAGCACCTTCCTCAGAGTTAACAAATGCTAATTCGGTCTCAGACACTCTGCCTAAAACCACCGAGACTTCTGATCTGATTTCTGTCTCTCAGGGCCCTTCTCTCGCATGTCACCAGAGAATTTCATTATCTATACGGAAAGACAAGTGAAGGTCCTTGCATCAAGTAGTTAAAACAGTCACCAGTTCAGCTCAACCATCCTTTGGCTGGTGAGGATCAATCCAAGTGTCTCTGTTTGCACAGATCCAGTGGGTGTCTCCAAACCGTCCCATTACTTTACAGAATCGTCTCATCTATAAAACACCAGAGTAAACAAGCCTAAGGCTTTTGACCTTTGAATTAAAATGTGCCTGGGACATCCTAGAAATCTTACGGAAAGCATCTGGTGGTTTAAAGGAGCTGGTTAAATTCGTCAGCACATATAGGATCGGTATTTTCACGGTTTAAAGGGCCAGAGAAGAAAGCGCAGTCAGAATCGCCAAACAGGTGATTAATGAGGTTCCAAACCCCCGTCAGGGCTGGGAGGTGGCTGCAGGGCATAGTGTCCATGTCCATGCCCAGCGTGGGATGCACCCCAGCTCTGGCCACAGCCACGACCCCCTCCCAGGACGGAACGGGGGCTTCGGCCCCAGCCTTCACAGCTCTGAGCCTGGCGCAGGGCGGGCAGCCAGCACGCAGACTCTGTTCTGTCTCTCAAGCAAAAAGAAGGAAGATTATCCCCAACGTCTTGCACGGAACAACCTTTCTCCTAAGGCTGCTGGAGCCTCGAGAGGCGCCCACCGCGCTGGGTGTGTGTCTCCCGTGCGTGAATGTGTGCAAACGCACATCTGCACACGCAGGCAGCTGTGCACACGTGTGCGTGTGTGTGTCCGTGTGTCCGTGTGTCCGTGGGTGGGTCCCACATGCTGGAGGAGCAGATTAAAGCGTCGAGTCACGTGGGAGCTGCTGCTGGACCGGCCCTACCTGGGATTTGGGTTCTTACAGTTAATAGGATCGCTGGGGCTCAAGGCCGTCATCCCATCAAGATAAATGTCTCTAGTGCCCACTTTTAAGCAATCCGAATTCAATTAGGCTAATTGGAAAACAAGTAAAGAAGGATTGTGTTAATATAGCCTTACAGCACGAACCTCCGCTGCCTCCCTGCGCGTCGGAGCCCTCGCAGCAGGCCCTGGCTGCTCACAGCCCGGATCGGAGCATCCACAGCCGCTGCAGGACGGCAGCGGGGCAGGTGGCACCGGGCTGCACGGGGGCCGCGCAGCACTCCCTGCGGGATAAAAAGCAGCGAGGAAAACACAAGCAGCCTTCCTGGGGCAGATCCAGAGAAATCTCTGCAGGGAAAAGCAGGAGGAGACTGTCAGGGTACCAGTGATGCGGCAGCAGGAGGAGGCTCGAGAAGGTTCTTGAACTGCACCTGTACGAAGTTCTGGGGAGACAAAAAGCAAAGCCCTTTTTTTTTCAGTTGTTACCAATCGGCACTCGCAGTTTCAGCTTGACTTGACAAGGCAGGAGGAGAGGAAGCAAGGATCTGGGGCTTTTATGGTGCTGGGTTCATCGTGCAAAGCCACATCCCGTGCATACGTCCCGCAACACCGACGGGATCAAAACTGTTCCCATTTAGCCTTCGCCTAGGAAGGAGGAAGAGCAGAGAGCTGCGCTTTAGAAGTTGTCCATCTAGAGGGTTGTCAGCTCCCAAACCTCAGCTCAGCAGTATTTTTTTGCAATCATACACTGCAAAAAACCTAAAAAGGGGGCTAGAATGGGGACTGCCTTTTGCAAAGGCAAGGGCCAAATCCCACCTATTTAATCCCCTAACGAATATTCTCAAATCTGATCCTGACTGTCTGTGCATGTTGCCAGAGGGAAACAGTTTGTAATTCAGATTTCCACAGATTGTGATCAAGTGGGTTGCTTCCTCTCCCAACGAGAAGGGTGCTACAGCGACAAAAGCAGTTCAGTTTGAGTCTTGTCCCTGTGTTTGACAATTTTGACAGCAGCCTCCGTGCCAAAACCCAGCGATGGCGCCTCGTGCCGGGCCAGGTTCTGGCTACAGGGTTTTAGCTCCTTCCTCTCACCTTCCTATCTTTGATTGCTACGACAAGCAAAAACAATTCCCAAGTTTCTGGAGGGGCAGGCACGTCGCTGTAAACCCCCAGCTCCAAATTAGAAGAAATTAGGGACATTGCACAGTTCATTCATCCTCCCTAATACAGTTCTGGGGAAACACACATGTAGATTCAAGGGACACAATGGCCCCTGGCTGATTGCTTTGAGGACCCTCCAAGGCCCCTACAATGGGATTGACTCGCTTTTCGAATTCTGCACAAAAGCTACATCGACCTTTTCTTGTTTCTTCCCTCCTCTCAAGGCCGGACGAGCCCTTTGGGAAGCAAGGAGCTCCGGGAAAACCGAGTCCTTTGGGAGGGAATGAGCTCCAGGAAAACTGAGTCCTTTGGGAGGGAATGAGCCCCAGGAAAACCGAGTCCTTCGGGAGGGAATGAGCTCTGGGAAAACTGAGCCCTTCAGGAGGGAATGAGCTCTGGGAAAACTGAGCCCTTCGGGAGGGAATGAGCAAAAAGAGGGATTCATTGAGGGATCATACCTTTTAGGAGCCTGGTTTGCGTGTCGGGGAGCAGCAGGAGTGTTTGTCCCTTGGTTTTCGGAGCTCAGAACCCGCTTCGGACGTGGCCGCTCGTCGCTTCAACCAGGAGAAGCGGCAGCTGCAGGCGTGAAAAGTGATAAAGCAACAGAAAGAGAGAAGCAGGAGAAAGTTGATGCAGGAGGGAGAAGGCTGGAGAGAGCCGGTTGGGACCCTGCAGGGCCCGTGATGCCCCCACAGCCCCGAACCCCCCGTTCGGGGGGTTCGGGGCTGTGGGGGCATCACGGGCCCCATGGGGGGAGTTGAGCCGCGAGTTTACCCGCCGGGTCCCGCTTTTCCCAGGACCCCGAGACCGGGGATGCCGAGCATCCCTGCCGCCCCCCCTGCCCCGAGCATCCCACCCCCTCTCCCCCCACCCCGAGCATCCCACCCTCTCTCCCCCCACCCCGAGCATCCCACCCTCTCTCTCCCCATCCCCGAGCATCCCACCCTCTCTCTCCCCATCCCCGAGCAGCACATCCACTCTGCCCCGTCTCCGAGCAGCCCATCTCCTCTCTCCCACCCCGGGCAGCCCAGCCCCGGCCGCTGTCCCCTCCCCGAGCATCCCATTCCCTCTTCCCGGGGCAGTCCACCCCCTCTCCCCCCTCTCTCCCCCCGCCGAGGATTCCGCCCCCTCTCCTGTTCCCCTCCCCGTCCATCCCAGCCCCGGCGCTGCCCGGCGGCCCCATGCACCCTCCGGGCGCGTCGCCGGCCATGTCCGAGGGCGCGTTCCCGCTGCCGGCGCGCAGCCCCGGGGGCGGCTCGGCGCGGCCGCACAGCATCGAAGCCATCCTGGGCTTCCCCAGGGAGCCGGGGCTGCCGCCGCCCCTCGGCCCCGACGAGCCCCGGCGCGGGTCCCCGCGGCCCCGGGAGCCGCCCCGGGCCCCGCCCGGCCCCGCCGAGGACGAGCCGCCCAAGAAGAAGCACCGGAGGAACCGCACCACCTTCACCACCTTCCAGCTGCACGAGCTGGAACGCGCCTTCGAGAAGTCCCACTACCCCGACGTCTACAGCCGCGAGGAGCTCGCCGTGAAGGTCAATCTGCCCGAGGTCCGCGTCCAGGTAACCGCCGCGCCCGGCACGCACCCAGCGGCCCCTCGCACCGGAGCGGCCCGTGCTCCCGGCGCCGGGACCTCCTGGGCTTGAACAGCCCAGTGCATCCCCGCATTCCCGGCCCCGGGACCCCCCGGACCCGAGCGGCCGAACCCATCCCCACCTGGCACATCCTCCTGTTCCCAGCCCCTTGACCCAGCCCAGCCCGGCGAATCCCCGTGTTCCCAGCTCCTGGAGCCCCTTGATCCAGCCCAGCCCGGCGAATCCCCGTGTTCCCAGCTCCTGGAGCCCCTTGACCCAGCCCAGCCCGGCGAATCCCCGTGTTCCCAGCTCCTGGAGCCCCTTGACCCAGCCCAGCCCGGCGAATCCCCGTGTTCCCAGCTCCTGGAGCCCCTTGACCCAGCCCAGCCCGGCGAATCCCCGTGTTCCCAGCTCCTGGAGCCCCTTGACCCAGCCCAGCCCGGCGAATCCCCGTGTTCCCAGCTCCTGGAGCCCCTTGACCCAGCCCAGCCCGGCGAATCCCCGTGTTCCCAGCTCCTGGAGCCCCTTGACCCAGCCCAGCCCGGCGAATCCCCGTGTTCCCAGCTCCTGGAGCCCCTTGATCCAGCCCAGCCCGGTGGATCCCCATGTTCCCAGCTCCTGGAGCCCCTTGATCCAGCCCAGCCCGGTGGATCCCCGTGTTCCCAGCTCCGGGAGCCCCTTGGCCCCGCACATCGCTGTGTTCCCGGCTCTGGAGCCCCTTGGCCCGGCACAGCCTGGCCCGGCACAGCCCCACGTTCCTGGCACTTGGAGCCCCTGGCCCAGAACTGCCCTTTGGCTGGCAAGTCCAGGCCGGGGCAGCGGCTCGCGGGTGGCTAGCGGGTGTGCAGGAAGGGCCACCTCCGTGCAGGATGGTGTGTGGTTGCCCCGGTGCTGCTCTACGTGGGGCTGCCTGGTTTGCACAGCGCCGGCTGCTCCGCCGTGTTCCGCTGGCACCGCTGCGGCCCGGGAGAGGCCCGGCTAACGCCGCTGTGCTTGCAGGTCTGGTTCCAGAACAGACGCGCCAAGTGGCGGCGGCAGGAGAAGCTGGAGGTGACCTCCATGAAGCTGCAGGACTCGCCCATCCTCTCCTTCAACCGCTCTCCGCAGGCAGCGCCCATGGGCACCCTCGGCACCAACCTGCCGCTGGAGACATGGCTGAGCCCGCCGGTGCCCAGCGGCACAGCCCTGCAGAGCCTGCCCGGCTTCGTGGCGTCGCCGCAGAGCCTGCCCGGCAGCTACACGCCGCCGCCCTTCCTGAACTCTCCGGCCGTGACCCACGCGCTGCAGCCGCTGGGAGCCATGGGGCCGCCGCCGCCGTACCAGTGCGGGGCCACCTTTGTGGACAAGTTCCCCTTGGATGAGGCAGACCCGCGCAACACCAGCATTGCCGCCTTGCGGATGAAGGCCAAGGAGCACATCCAGTCCATCGGCAAACCCTGGCAGACGATCTGAACTCCTTCCTCGGCGCCCGCGAGAAACCTGCCGGGATGCCCTCGCCCTGCTCCGGCTCCCCGACTGCCAGGCCAGGGAGGGCACAGCCTGCCCCCCGCGCCTCGACTCGCTTTGTATTTTGTGGTCCTTTTAATGCTCTTTTCTACCTGCCCTGCAGAGTTAGGGGCCTGATCATAGCTTAGGAAAACAATCTCTTTTGCTCTCCCTCCGGGGCTGGACGCTGTAGTTGGAATAAAAGCTGCAGTAGGGCGCGGAGCTGTGTGAGGTGGCTGGAACACAGGACGCTGTTACCCCGGGACGGATTCATTCCTGCTTTTGCACCGATTGATGGCACAGAGGGCCACGTATCGTGTTTGTGCGCCAAGTGGGCTGCTCAGGCTGGACCCTTTGCTGCCTGTGATGTGCAGGGGGCTCCTCGTCCTGCTCCAACAGCAGGACCCCATCAAAACCAGGGGGGCTGCAGCCCCACGGCGGGGAGCACCCGGCTCGGTGAGGAGGGCCAGGGCTGTGGCCACCGTGCTGCCCCTAGGGGGTTCAGATGGGCTTTGCCCCCGCTGTGCTCCCAGAGCTGCCCTTGGGGAGTCGGATGGGCTTTGCCCCCCTGCCCCAGGGGCTGGGGATGGTGCTGGTCCCCTGATCCTTGCTCCCTGCTCAGAGAGGGGGCCCTGGGGGTGCCCCACATCCCCTGCTGGGGCGGGACGAGGGAGCTGTCAGGGTGCTGGACACCCGGCTGTGTGCTGGGAGCTCCTGGCAGGGCCCGCTGGGCGCATCCTGCGCGGTGCGGCTGGCACGAAGCGGAGCTGCGCTCCCCCTGCCCCAGCGCCCACCACCACGCTGCCGAAACTCAAACTGCGGCATCTTTATTTTCCATTATCTCCGTTACTGCCTGTAATGGGGCTGAGAAGCAGTAATGAAACACCCCTTCTCCTCCGCTGGGCACGGGGTGCTCCACACACTCTGGAGGTTGTGGCAATTAACATTTCTCATTAGGGAAAAGAGAAGGATGCACAAGCGTCCTCATTGTGTCCCGGGGATGATTCAATGCGGACTGGGAGACCTCTCCTTTCACCATTTCCCACTCGTTGTGGCCAGACAAAGGCTGGCATCTAATTATATTTTCACAATCTGTGCGTATCTTTTAAGAGTCCTGTCAGAAACAAGTATGTCAGCTTTGTTCAGCTTCACTTCAGAGAGCTTTTTAACCTTAGACTGCAGTTTCTAAACATCCCTTCGCAGCCTGCTCCACAGCAGCCCCCCTCTATTGTCTGGAGAGCTGCTTTTACACATTATAGTGGGAATTCCTTGATTTTGAAATGCCTTTTCCTCTCCCCCTGGCCTCCCCGCAGACCCAACCTGCCCGTGGGCACCGGAGAACACGCTGTGCCCAGGCTTCCCATCCCAGAGCCGTGGGGATCCAGGGAGGCCCAGTGGGTGCTCCCCATGGAATCCAGGGTGATGTTGCCCCACTCGGGCTCTGGACCTCGGAGCCACCGCACGCGTGTCCGTGGTGGTGCCCAGCGTCCCCAGCACACAGCCCCAGCTTCCCCGGCCGAGGGAAAACAATGAGCAGTCACTGCTGGGACCAGGGAGCTATCTTGCCAGCTTCCAGTGAGCAAAACCTCTACTGCTCTTAGGTTTTTAGGTCTTAACTCCAGCGCCCTCCCTCCCTGCTGCCTCAGCCCTTCTGTCCCGTACAGCCCCTGGAGAGGTGCCCCTGACAGCAGCGCTGCAGCCAGCACCGGTGATCAGTTCTTTCATGCAGTGGGAGACCAACAGTGGCTAAAAACACTGTGACAGCAGATGAAGACACCCGGTCGCTGTCCTTAAGCTTCTGATCCAACACCCGTGAGCAAAAACTGAAAGCCACGACGACTGTTCTTTTAGTGCCAGATTAAGCAGGTCTTTTGTCATAGACTGTACGTGTGAACCCTGTAACGGATAATCGCTGTGCAGTCAGGTCCTTCAAGGAAACCTGTGAGTTTATTGCTAAAAATCAATATTTTAGCCGTTGAAACATCAGGGGCCACAGAGAAGTAAATATTTTCCAAACAAGCGAAGGCACTGAGGCATTCGCAAACTCGTATCTTGCGTGGACCCTGTCAAGTTTTCCATGTTCCTATGCTTTCTTTCAAATGGTCCCATTCTGTTTTAAAAGCTCATTTGTTCATTTTGTTGTAAATATCTTCTCCTTCTTAATTGGGTGCTGAGTCTAATAATCCTGCCTCGGCTTGTTAACTGTACAATAGCAGTCAGAGTTAATGACCCATTAGTGATTAATTCCTTAAACAGCATCTAATTGCTCACTGTAAAACCTTTTCTTAAAACTGGATTAAATCATCTAGATCCTTAACCACTTCTTTACTCTAACTTGGCTAAGGCTATTAGCCTGGCCTTTTCTAGCTCTCCTTTTGCTTAAACTGTATTAGCCACACAGCATTTTTAGTGCCCGTGTTTGACTTCTTTACAACATCTGAAGTTCGAAGGAAGAATAATGCTAATAAAAGACGGCCAGCAACAATATTAAGAGATTTGCTCCTTTGCAATGAGACAACTGCAGCGGGCGAGTATTGTACGGCCTCCTGGGAGAGGGGCTGTGTGGGACAGGGCTTGTCAGGGGCCTCGTCTCCTCAGGAGCTCTGCAGGATGCTATCGGCAGCCGCTGCTCGTGGAAGGAAGGAGGCTCAGAATCACAGAAGAGTTTGGAGTGGAAGGGACTTTAAAGATCATCCGGCTCCAACCCTCCTGCCATGCGCAGGGAATCCTCCCACGGGATCAGGCTGCCCAAAGCCCATCGATCCTGGCCTTGAACACCCCCAGGGAGGGGGCAGCCACAGCTTCCCTGGGCAGCCTGTTCCAGGGCCTCAGCACTCGCATAGTGAAGAAATTCCTCCTTATGTCCAGTCTAAATCTGCCCCTCTCCAGTTTATACCCGTCCCCCCTCATGCTGTCACCGCAAGCCTCTGCGAACAGCCCCTCCCCAGCTCTCTTGTAGCCCCTTCAGGTCGCTGTAAGATCTCAGAGCCTTCCCTTCTCCAGGCTGAACAACCCCAACTCTCTCAGCCTGTCCCCACATACTCCAGCCCTCACAGCATCCTTGCAGCCTCCTCTGACCTGTTCCAACAGCTCCATCTCCTCCTTATGCTGAAGATTCCAGAACTCAGGTTTGTTCTCTGCAGGCAGCACCTCCCTGTGCCCCCGAGGCCACAGGTTACAAACCCTGGGACTTTACCAGGGGATCGTCAGCCAGAAAGGCCCCTTTTGCAAAGCCTGACATGGCAGAGAATGAGGAGTAAAACAAGCGAAAGTGAGCTGAGCGAAGGAGCCGTGCCTTCCCCCTCCAGTTTTCTCAGAGGTCTGTGGGGCTGGAGGAGAGGGTGCCTTTAACCAGCCCTGGGCTCAGCTCAGCTGCTCACAGCAGGGGTGGCTGCTCCATCCCTGGAGGGGTTCAAGGCCAGGCTGGATGGGGCTCAGAGCCCCCTGATCCCGTGGGAGGTGTCCCTGCCCGGGGAACTGCGTGGGCTTTGAGGTGCTTCCCAGCTGGATGCGGAGCTCCAGGAGGGGACACAGAGCGGAGCCGAGGGGGAGGATCCCCCCCCCTCCCTGCTGCTCCCACTGTGGGGAGAGGGCGCCGCCTGCTGGGGGCGACGGGAACTGCGGCGGCTGCGAACCCGGGGTGGGATGGGGTGGGATGGGGTGGGATGGGGTGGGATGGGATGGGATGGGGTGGGATGGGGTGGGATGGAGTGGGGTGGGGTGGGATGGGATGGGGTGGGGTGGGGTGGGATGGGATGGGATGGGATGGGGTGGGATGGAGTGGGGTGGGGTGGGGTGGGATGGGATGGGATGGGGTGGGGTGGGGTAGGATGGGATGGGGTGGGATGGAGTGGGGTGGGGTGGGGTAGGATGGGATGGGGTGGGATGGAGTGGGGTGGGGTGGGATGGGATGGGATGGGATGGGGTGGGATGGGATGGGGTGGGATGGGATGGGGTGGGGTGGGATGGGATGGGATGGGATGGGGTGGGATGGGACGGGATGGGATGGGGTGATCCTGCTTCATAGGGTGTGAAAATTCTGACCCGCACAACTACAGTTACTGTGTGCAAAACCAGTAACTGACTCTGGAGGTCACCCTGTCCAAGCCCTGCTCAGACACAGTCCGGTTGCCCAGAATCACATCCAAGCAGGGTTTGAATACCTCCAAGAACAGAGACACCCTTCGCCTCGGCAGCCTGAGCCAGTGTGAAGTCACTCTTGCAGGGAAAAAGTGTTTCCCGATGTTCAGAGAGAACCTCCTGTGTTCCACCTAGTGCCCATTTCCTCTAGTCCTGGGTGTCCCTGGGAAGAGCCTGGCTCTCTCTTCTCCACACCCTCCCTTCAGGTATTCATACACATCAGCAGGACCCCCTGATCCCTCCCTTATCCAGGCTGACCCCCTGCAGCCTTTCCTCACAAGAGATGCTCCAGCCCCTCAATCATCGTTTGTGGCCTTTGTTGGGCTCTCTCCAATCCACCCACGTCCCTCTCGTGCTGGGACGCTCAGAACTGGACACAGCGGTGGCCTCACCAGTGCTGAGCAGTGTCACCCCTTTCTCCAGACCCGCTTCTCTCTGCGTCAAACTGTGTGTCGTCCTCACAGCCTGGTCTGTCGGTGCTCGCCTTTGAGGAAAGGTGGTAAGACATCATCTCCTCTCCTGGGCCTCTGATGGTGCCACATCCCGGCCAGGGTGTCACAAGCTTGTTCTCCTGGGAGGCAATGGTTTTCCTTCAGTCTCCCACGGACACACAACGGCACCGGACCTGCTGCTGCGTGGTGAGGAGCGCGTGGTGGGAGCTGAGCTGCTGCACCACCTCCCTGTCCAAGGAGGAGGCAGAGTCCCATCAGCAGATCTCCTGCGTGTGCAAGTCCATGCTGGGCTCTGGCCTGAGCCCATCAGAACCTTGGGAAGGCAGGATCAGCTTCCCTCTCTTGGAAAAACTATCGGTGCAAGCAGAAGCTGAGCAGCAGTGAGAAATCAATCACCCTGTTGTCTGCAACTCACTCTGGCACAGACAATTGTCACTTCATCAACTCAAATAAAAGCATAAACTCAGCCTCTTTATTACTACTATTTATTGTGAATGTGGAGATGTCATATAGCTTCGAACCAAGAGGTGAACTGATTAGATAGGCCACTCATATAATTAATTGGAAGACCCTTCCATGACAATTATAGGTATCAAAGCCACTCGAGTGAGGAAACGCAACCTTGAGGATGAAGAAGAGAGTTTAGTCACTGCCGCAACACACACGAATCTGTGAACCTAGGGAATGTACACAGAGGAAATCTTGTTTACAGAAAAGAGACCTTGTTGATTATCTGATACAATCAAGTGCTTGTGAAATAGAGTCTCTTACAGAAAGTGTTCCACTTCTTGGGGATTCAGAGATCTTCTTTCAGCTGGGAGTGCTCTCTTTCGTATTCACAACTTGAAGCAGATAGTCCATCATCTAATAAAGAGAGAAAAATATCATAGAGCGGTCCTGAAAAAAGCCCTTCGCTAAGTTAATCAGCCCACTACGTATCTGCTCTGTGTACTTGCAGAACAAACACATCCCTCATCATCTTTCCAAACCAGACCTCGTTTGTCTTGGTTAGCGTCGTAACCGAGCGCTGAAGCACAGGGAAAGCCAGTCGTCCCCATCACTCTGCCTGCCATCTCATTTGTATAGTGTCTCGTTAGCCCTAACAAGCCAAGGCATAGAAACAATTTAAAGCTTATTTCCTAACTTACTTTTACACCGAGATTGCAGGAGAGATTTCCCGTCTCATCCTTAACTACCCTAATTAATTCACAGAGCAGGCAAGCACTTCATTTGCCTGGTATGAACTGAAAACAGAAGAAAACAACTCAGATGCACCACCTAAGCCTGATTGCCAGAACGATTCTGCTCGCCTCTGTGGCTTTTTGGACTATTTGTGCGTTACAGCACTTTCCCTACTCTGGGTCCGTCTTCTAGAAAGGGTTTTATATTCCTGAGATGTACAACACAGTGTGAGCATCAGAAGCGAATAAACACACTGAGGAACCTGGAGACCCCAAACTGAGGTACCTGAAGCACGTACCTGCCGCCGTTAGCTTTGGGGACAGTGATTCCCGACCTTCAATTGGAAATTCAGATGTTCCATTAAATCAGCTGAATCTAAAAGACCCCGTGAAGCAAAGCCCTTGTAGCACGTTTCTTCCCAACACAGCCTGTCTGCGCTTTACGTGCAGCAGCCGCGAGCACAGGGCTGAGCACACAGACGGACTCCTCGACAGCCCTGGGGTGGGACACGGCCCTGGGCAGCTATTCACCAGCTGACAGGAGGGTTCATGATGATGACACCAAGCTGAGCCGTGCGGTTGCCACACTAGAAGGAGAGGATGTCACCCAGAGGGACCTGGAGGGGCTGGAGAAGTGAGGCTGTGAGAACCTCATGAGGTTCCACAAGGCCAAGGGCAAGGTCCTACACCTGGGTCAGGGCAATCCCCGGCTTCTACCCACGCTGGGGCACGATTGAGAACAGCCCTGCAGAGAAGGGCCTGGGGCACCCGTCGATGAGAAGCTCGACGTGAGCCGGCGACGTGCGCCCGGAGCCCAGAAAGCACCCGTGTCCTGGGCTGCACCCAAAGCAGCGGGGCCAGCAGGGAGGGAGGGGATCCTGCCCCTCTGCTCTGCTCTCAAGACCTCACCCGGAGTGCTGTGTCCAGTTCTGGAATCCTCAACATAAGGAGGAGATGGAGCTGTTGGAACGGGTCAGAGGAGGCTGCAAGGATGATGAGAGAGCCTCCAGCAGGCTGAGCAGCGACACTCGTCCCTGTGCACAGACTCCTTCGTTACAGCAGCACCTTAAATGAAGGTCCTGTCTGACCAGAGCTTTGTGTGACACTGAACCCCTCACATCCAGAAAAACCAAAGCCAAAGGTCATCTCTGCTCTCGCATCACTACCTGCATGCAGCCAATTTCCTACATATGCCTTTATAAATAAATGAGGCCTCCTTCATTAAAAAGAACAATTATCATGATTTAAATGCTTAGGAAATGATCACAACCTTCTAAAAAGTAAAGCATAGCCCTTCTGATCTTCAGGTTTCCATCTCAAAAACATAAATAGCTGGACTTCTGGGTGTTGGGATTTTACTTCCCAATCCTAAAGTAAAAGAAGGCAACGGCTCCGATCCAGCTTCACCTGATCAGGGCGGACAGCAGGAGTGCACAAGTCAGGAACTAGAACATGGTCAGGTTTTACTTGGAGGCAGAGACAAAGTAACTGCTGGATGCTGGAAACCAAATATTCTGTGGCAAAAATGATGCTCTATGAGTTGTCATATCTTAGTCACAAGAAAGATGTGATTTTTTTACCAACCATTGGAGAAACCTGGATATTAAATTAATAATCTCATTATTCCATGACTATGTTTGTTCCATGGTTCCATGTTTGTTGTCCAACCACAAAACTGTGGGAACTAATTTAGGATAAAAGCACACCCGTAGGGACACGATTCAGCTTCCAGAGGCACCTTTCAGCCTCACAAGCGTGATTTATTACCAGATATTTGAGAGGTACTTCCCTCTTCACAGAGCATAACGGAATTAATCTAATTTGATTCAAAGCTGCCCCTTGAGATAAATGGGTTTGATTTTAGATAGCATCAATCACAGGATGATAAGCATCACTATCATAAAGCCACAGCCAGAGAGAAACCCACGGCCAGCGTCCGTGTCAGCAGTGTAAGAGCCTTAAGTCATGGCTCAATTTAATGGGTAATTTCTACCCATATTCCAGACAAAACCAAAGTATTCACTGACTTCACTGTCCCAGGATTACAGGAGGGCCATAGGGCTGAATTTAGCCCAGGAATACGAACTCCATGACATTGCAGCAGACTAAGGGAATAAAAAATCTTCCCACTACTGCCTTTCAGTGGGTGTTTCACTCTTTTTATTTCACTTCAGTGTCACCCAGAGGAATCCTGCAGCGGCACCTGATGTGTTGTGGAGAAAGGAGGTTTCTGGTCAGTTCTGCAGTTGACATTGTGTCATTTAGACCCTGAGCACCATCTGCAGAACCTCACCAATAACCTCCAAAGTGTACTTTATAGGATTTTCCAAGAGAACAGGGGCTGTTGTAAATGCAGGGATGAAACAGTGGGTCCCAGGCACACAATTCCTCTGGATTCCTGGCTGGGTTTCACACCACCCCGCTTGTGCTGGGCTAGTCCAGAACCTGCAGCTGATGTGGTTGCCTGAGCACAGAGTGATGGAAAAAGAGAGAATGGAGCAATTGATCAACTCCAAGGGAATCCAGCCACTAAAATCAGCTGAGGTTATGCCCAGCAGCAAATGAATTCATGAAAAATACAGCCTGCGAGTGCCAAGCTGCATAGGGCAGAGCCCTCATTCCCTGAGTGCCCAGCGTACTAGATCCATTCCTGCTGCTGTTTGGACAATTTGTTGCTAGAAAATGAAATTGGAATAGGAGGAACGTTTTGACAGGCTTTCTCTTACTTACATCTTTCCAGGTGCCGCTGTCATCTGTCTCCCAGGTGTTCCTGGCACCCCAGGGGAGCCCTCCTTTGGAAAAGCGAGCATCCTTCCTTCCACTCCCTTCCAGCAGCCGCAGCAAGTACTTGGAGACCTCTTCCCAAGGCACAGAGTCTTCGGGCTGCTTGGGATTGTCAGGCAGTGCTGGAAACGGGGTCTTGTTTTCTTCTTCGTAAACATAAGGGAGATCTCCAGTGCTCTTCTTCCCCATCAAATGTCCTGCAGGAACAAAGAGATTAACCAAAACCCTGCAGGTACAGCTGTCCAGCCATCGGCTGGAAGTTCTGATAGATGGAGGGAAAGGGGGAGGGAAAAGAAGGGAAAGGGATGGGGAGGAAGAAGGGAAAGGGATGGGAGGAAAGAAGGGAAAGGGATGGGAGGAAAGAAGGGAAAGGGACGGGGGGAAAAAGGAAAAGGGGAAAAGAAGAGGTTCGGTGATGTCGAAGTCGGAGCCCCACGGGGAGCGCCAGTTCTGTTCACGGGCTTTGCGGGGCGTCGGGCACTCACCGACGGCCCAGTGGCTGCCGCGGGGGTAGATCCTGCCGAGCGCGGCGGAGCCGTCGGGCTGGAGCGGAGCCGCCGCGGCCCGGGCCGCCAGCAGCCAGAGCGCCAGCAGCGCCCGCCCCGCCGCCCCCGCGCTCATCGCGCCGCCGCCCGCTCCCGCGCCGCCGCCCTTATAGCCCCGGCACCCGCCCCCCCGAGCCCCGGCACCCGCCCCCCCGACAGCCCCGGCACCCGCCCCCCCGAGCCCCGGCACCCGCCCCCCCGACAGCCCCGGCACCCGCCCCCCCGACAGCCCCGGCACCCGCCCCCCCGACAGCCCCGGCACCCGCCCCCCCGAGCCCCGGCACCCGCCCCCCCGACAGCCCCGGCACCCGCCCCCCCGACAGCCCCGGCACCCGCCCCCCCGAGCCCCGGCACCCGCCCCCCCGAGCCCCGGCACCCGCCCCCCCGACAGCCCCGACACCCGCCCCCCCGAGCCCCGGCACCCGCCCCCCCGAGCCCCGGCACCCGCCCCCCCGACAGCCCCGGCACCCGCCGCCCCGAGCCCCGGCACCCGCCCCCCCGAGCCCCGGCACCCGCCGTTATAGCCCCGGCAGCCGCCCCTGCAGCTGCTTCGTCCATCGCCTCCCCAAAAGCAGAAACTGGTCTCCGTTTGCTCCCCCGTGGGGGCGGTGGGTGCCCCGGGGAGCTGTGAGGGCGGCCGTGGGGACCAGTGCTGCTGGGGACCCGCAGCCAGGGGAGCCGGGGGGGCTCCGCGGGGCTGTGTGCGCCCCCTGTTCACCTCACTTTGTGAGAAGGGTCCCTGGGACGGGGGGACCCCGTTATAGCTCCATCATCATAGAACCATGGAGAGGTTTGTGTTGGAAGGGAACTCAAAGCCCGTCCAGTTCCATGGGCAGGGACACCTCCCTCTGGATCAGGGGCTCCAATGTGGCCTTGAACCCCTCCAGGGATGGGGCAGCCACCACTGCTCTGGGCAGCCTGGGCCAGGGCCTCCCCACCCTCCAAAGGAAAGATTTCTCCCCAAGATCTCATCTCAATCTCTCCTCTTGCAGCTTCAAACCGTCCCCCCTTTGCCCTGTCCCTGCACTCCCTTGATCCAGAGCCCCTCCTTGGCTATCCTGGAGCCCCTTTCAGCACTGGAAGCTGCTCTAAGGTCTCCCTACATTCTTCTCTTCTCCAGGCTGAACAGCTCCAACTCTCCCATCCAGCCCTCGGGTCATCTCCAGGGCCTCCTCTGGCCTCCCCCAGCTCCATGTCCTCCGCGTGCTGAGGGCTCCAGCAAACCTGACCAGCTGCACTTCGGCAGTGGCACTGGTATAAAGCAGTAAAGGACCAAACTCAAGGGACAACGTCACTTGAAGCTCATTGAAATAGAAGATATTGTGCAAAGAGTTTCTCTTAGTTTCCACTCGCACCTGCGTTCCCTGCCACAGCGACAGCAACGTGACTGGCAGTTGCAGGGCTTTCTCCTTTCCTTGCAGAGACCCTGTCGGCTCCCCAGCACACGGAGGCCGCTGGAAGCAGCCCATGTCCTCACGGTGAGTGAGTGAGGAGGTTTCCATCCCGAGGAGGCGATGGGGAGGAACAGGCGGGTGAATCACAGGAGAGCACGCACGACCCCAAAGGCCACGGAGCACTCGCTCACGCTCAGCTCCCGGGAGGGGAGGCAGGGGAGCAGCAGAGGGACCAGCGCGTCCTGAGGTGCAGCTTGTCCCAGAGGAGAAGCACAGAACAGGGATGCCAGCATGGTGCTGCCTAGCAAACTCCATCAGGAAGCGGGATACACGGCAAAGGGATGGTAAGGAGCCTGCCAGGTCCTCTCCCAGACCCCGCGCGGCTGGAGCTGAGCCGTACCCCATGGAAACTGCCAGGGATGTGAATCAACACCATCAGTGGGCAACGTGTGGAGTACGAGCCCTTTCACGGTCATTGTGCCTCCCGCTGTACGAGCTAAATCGTTCCCTTGTTTAGGCTTGGTGTATTGCATTTTCTTTTACAGATTCATGTGATTCATTCTTTTATTTTGGTTATTAATTATGCATTCTTGTCCGATTTACAATGCTGTTGTCATGCCTCAATCGGGATTTGCGCTGCGCAGGCTGCGGTGCCGCCACAGGCAGCGTGTGCTCCGTGCCGGCCGACACCTGATCGAGTGCAGCGTTGGGGGCCCTGGGAAATGCTGATCACTCAGTGCCTTTCAAGGCAGGAAACTGAAAATTCAGGGAACTGCCCATTTGCTGAGGAAAAATAAATCAAAGCAAAATGTTTGTCCAGTCTAGATCTGCCCCTCTCCAGTTTTTAGCCACCCCCCCTCATCCTATCACTCCAAGCCTTTGCAAACAGTCCCTCCCCAGCTTTCCTGCAGCCCCTTCAGGCACTGGAAGCTGCTCTAAGGTCTCCTCGGAGCCTTTTCTTCTCCGGGCTGAACATCCCCAACTCTCTCAGCCTGTCCTCATGTTGAAGCCTCTGGTCCATAAGTCCTGCACAATCAAGTAGAACAGCGATGCCATCGGGAAGCCTCGGCAAACGATGCCAGACACCAAATTCCTAGTCAATTACTCCTCACCCTGTCATCCTCGTTGTCTTTTACCACAAACACAAACAAATAAACCTTGCAGCTGTGTTGTACATAAGCTACATACATTTTGTACGTTAAAGGCACCGCCTTCACACTGAATCTCACAGTGTGCTGCCTCTAGCTACTTTAATTTGAGAATGTTCCTTAAATGCTCCTGGTTTTCTACCTTGTATTACAGACTCAGTGAAAGTTTAAATTGGATTGTCCTTTAAGAGATTAAAGTTACAGTGAAAAACAGGGATTTAGGGTTTGAATTTTCTGCTTAATTACAATTAGCTTTTTGAGCAGAGGGATATTTTTTGCCAAGAAACAGACATTTTCAGGGTTTTGTCATAAAACAAATGCAAAAATCTGTTTAGCTCCTCCAAACAATCACGCTGGGTTATTTGGAGCAAACCACCAACAAAAACTCAGCATGAGGAGTTTCTGGCAAAGGTAAACACTCATTTTCCTGCCCCAAGCAGCCCTCGAGGCCTGTTTATCTCTTCAGGCTCTACCTTTCTTTGGTTCTGACAGCCATCGTGAGAGCCTGCTCTCTTCTCTGTGTTCTGGGGGAGTTTGTTCTTCCTGCCTGCACAAGGACAGTCCCTGGGAAGAGCTCTAACCCCACAACTCGCACGTGTCTCTGGGCTCCTGCACGCGCAGAGCTGATGCCCACAGCCATGGACCTGAAGCTCTGCGTGACGGGTCTGCAGGGAGCGCGAGGGGGAGGCCGCCCAGCTTGTGCTTTTCCCCTAAATATATCACATTATGTGTAAAACGTACCAGACACATCACGAACTCTGCCTGACTTACCTGCGAGATAGAGTCGGGGCTTTCTGCTGCCTGCTGTCCATCAGGACATTCTTAGGACCTTCCTCATCCTCTTAGAATGACAGACAAGCAGTTCTGCCACCCAGACTCATGGGAGCGCAGGGGCTGGGGTGATCGGAGCCCTTCTTCCCTGCAGTGGCAGAGCGTGTGCTCGGTGGGGATGCTGGAGGGGTGCTACCCGGCCTGCAGGGAGAGCCTTGGGGTGGCAGAGCGAGCTGAAGGCCAGGAGACGCAGGGACACAGCCCGATGGAGGCTCCCCATGGATGAACAGCCTCCCCTCAGCAGCTGGGAGCGAGTGGGGTCCAAGGAATGTGTGTTATCACTATGACAGACTCATTCATTCGAAACAACTTCCTTTCTTATACAAAGAACCCAATTACACAAACCCATGCTTGAACGTCAAGAAACAGCTCTCTCCATTTTAAAATCCCTCCCTGCTCATCTGTCCCGTGGCAAAGCGAGCTCTGTGGCAGGAGGACACAGGTGTTAAACGCTGTTACCACAATCACACACTCTAATCTGCTTCCTTTACCTCTCAGACAACTGTGATTGTTCTGTCAGAGAGGCGGTTGGGTGGAAATAAAAGGGGATAAAAGACAAATGTTGTGCCTTTCATCATTGTCTTTGTGGTGATCCTGACGTTAGACAGAGAACAAACAATGGCTTGAGCGTATCGCAGATGTAATAAGGGGTGCGACCACCAAGGAATACTTTGTAAATGTTGAAGATGCAGAATAGACTGAGCTCCAGCGCTTTGGCCCCGCGGCCGGGGCAGGACTTCTGCAAACAGCAGAAAATTGACTGCGGTAACAGTTCCCCAAGGAACCGACGGCATTTTTCAGAGAGCTCCACGACTTTACAGAGGCTGAATAATATGGAATAATAAACATTTATTTAATAAGGCTTAGACACTGCTTGTGCACCCAGTTCCAACCCCTACTGTGGGCAGGGACTCCTCCGGCTGGATCACGGTGCTCAGAGCCCCATCCAACCTGGCCTCAAACACCTCCAGGGATGGGGCAGCCACCACTTCTCTGGGCAACCTGGGCCAGGGCCTCCTCACCCTCACAGCAAAACATTTTTTCTTTACATCCAGTGTAAACCTGCCTTCCTTGGCTTTAAAGCCACCACTGTCCCTTGTCCTATCACTGCAGGCCCTGGTAGAAGTCCCACTGCATTTTATCAGCCTCCTTCAGATACTGGAAGCTGCTCTAAGGTCTCCGTGCATACTTCTCTTCTCCAGGCTGAGCAGCCCCAGCTCTCTCAGCCTGCCCTTGTGCAGGAGGTGCTCCAGCCCTTGGATCATCGCTGTGGCCTCCTCTGGCTTCGCTCCGGTAGCCCCATGTCCTCCCTGAGGACTCCAGAACTGCACACAGGGCTCCACGGGGGAGCAGAGGGGACAATCCCCTCCCTCCCTGCTGGTCCCTCTGCTTTGGATGCAGCCCAGGACACGGGTAGTTTCTGGGCTGTGAGTGCGCATTGCTGGCTCCTGTCCACCCCTTCAGACCTTGGTGCACGGAGCGTGTCTTGGGCTCCCTCAGCCCGTCAAACCATGTCCCATGCTGCGGGTGGAACAGGGGCATGAGAACCAGCTCCTGCCCTCACCCCAAAGGCTGAACCCGTTCTCCTCCTTTCCCCCATCCTGCTCCTGGTTTCTTTCCCCCAAGTGCTTTGCTGAGCCTGCTCAGCTCACAAGCCCAGCAGGGAGCTGCCAGCTCCTTCCTGGGTTCACACGCTGCGCGGGCTCCCCTGGAGTTGAGAGCTCACACAGAGAGGTGACCAGGCTCTCAGCAAACGCGTCTGATCTCCGCACCCGGAGCCGATCCACCTTCCAGCTTGTCCTGGGGAAGCCTAGCAGGAAAGCTGGTAACATGCAGCTACCGAATGTATCGGCCAGCAAACGGCATTCTCTCTGCTGTAAATGCTAATTCTATTTAACAGACATTAAATCATTCAAGCTTTGCACAGTGCAATTTACTCACAGCAGAAAGAAAACATTCTCCTGGTACGCATTTCACCATCAAAGCTCATTTATCATTGCTCATCAGCCTAAGGAACCAAAGATTCTGCGCTGTTACCGAGCAGAGGGAAGGGTTCTACCAGAAACCGGGAGTCTGGGCAAAACCCACGGCACCCCTTCCCTCCCTAGCTGTGATGCTGAGGATGTTAATGAGCACCACTAATTAACTAGAGCATCAGAAATGGAACTGTTGGCTTAAAGTAGCTCGGACAATTGGGGGAATGAAAGTCAAGAACAGACTCAAGCACAAACCAGCCCAGGCATCCAAGAGCCGCTGGGCAGCGGGCTGGTGCAGCTCCTCACGAGAAGGAAGGGCTCCTGGTGATCGAGAGAAATGCCACGAGAATTGCTTAGAAACAATTATATTCCTCAGTCTGGAAGGAAAAAGCAGCCCATTATCCTACTTAAGAACAGCTGTACCATGTTTTAGTGCATTCACTGTGGTTTTAGCCTGGTTTAGGATTCAACCACCTGCCCCATAATCTATTTTAATGTCCAGACAGAACAGTCTCTTGCCTTGTCAGCAGGCACCACCGAGGAGTCCAGCTCCATCTTCTCCACGCGCTTCCCATGCCGGCAGGAGCTTCCCATGCTTATGTAAGATTTATCATTACAGCATCTGGCCCTACCAGCTGAAAAAAGCTGCTTTTCATCACATAAGAGGCAGTGGGCTACCGCTGCAGCCAAAGAGGTGATTGTGTGTGGCTGAGCAAAGCTCTTGGGGGATGCTTCAGCAGAACCTGGCAGATAAAGGGGGTTGCGCTGCTGCATCGCTGCACCAAGAAAGACCCGACAACAGCACAGCGCAAGTTGGTTCTGCAAGCAAAGATTCACCACAAAGAGTTAAACCAAGGCACAGGGTATCACACCCAGGAAACAGAGTTGTTTTTCCTGAGCATGGATCTGCCTGTGTAGATGCTATCCCCATGTCATTTCACTAATCCTCAGCACGTTCCCATATCAACGTGTCAAACCCACCATGTGGGTGACATCCAGAACCCTGCTCTCCAAGTCAGAGTCAGTTGTATTGGGGTGGGTGGAATAAATTCCAATTTCAGCAATACCAGGAAAAAAAAATGATCTTCCTGCATGCAGACTGTCCCCAAAAATTGAATTATTGTTCTTAACTGTGGTGCTACACTTCTGGGAAGGCTGCATTAAGGATACCTAAATTATTCTGACATGCCATTTATTACATTCAATTTTATTTCTACACAATTTGGCACAAAATAAGTAATTTTTATAATATAGCTTGTCGTGAAAACTGCGTAGTAGGACACAAAAGAAGTAATATTAGTTGGAAAAATTCAGCAGTTGCCGGCCTCTCAGTCCTCCTAGTCACAACAGAACAGTGCCATTACTGTATAATGGTACATGGAGACAAGGGAGTTCGGAAGAGACAAAACTCCATAGGAAGAAAGCATCACGCTGTTCCTTATCAAAGCTGCAAAACAAAGCAAGCGGGGAAAACAAGGTCTTCTCTGTTGAAGGTACAACGCTGACTTTTGAAGCCAAGAAAAGTCCAGAATTTCATCCAAGACAGCTGATGGGCAAGTTTTAAAGTGGAAAATCAATGTTATGTTAAGAGCACTCAGGTATATGATAGAAAACAATAGAGTCTCAAAACCTACATGAGTCATGTCTTACCCTCACTGGCTCTATCGCCAAGGTGCTCTGCTCTGCTGTTCATTCAGCAGCTTAAAATGAAGCCCCACAGAATCTTTCTGCTGGGTTGTTTCATAGCTTGGGACATAAAGGCAAAACGGTTAACAGCTTGAGTCCTACAAACATATGGCATCCCTAAAAATCAGGCCTCTGGAAATCAGGGGTTTGTCCCCACACCATAAAGAAGAAAGTTCCCAAAATCTCCCAGTTTCCATATCTCAGTCCGAGAGACCCTTTCATGTCCATTTTTGGCAGAACATCTCTACATGACCTTCTTTAGGCTGAACCCTGACACCTTGCTACCTGCTCCGACCCCAGTACCGTCACAAACCGCTTGCATCTGTGGAAAGAGACGGTGCTGGCAGAGATTAAAAATATTCAAGGCACAACAATGAGCAAACAGGAGAGAGAAAGTGGGTGCAGAAGCAGCACCACGTGGAAAACCAACACAGCATGTCAAGGAGCCCGTGAGCAGCTTGAGCGCATGGTGGTGTCTTCCAAACAAGCACAAAGCCAACTGAGAGCAGCTTCTATCTGCAACAGTCAATGAGCCATCACAGAACCAATCAACACCCAAAGCCTCACTCGTTAGCTGTATGGTTTTTATTTAGACCAGACAAAAGCTTGTACAGTTCTGTAACTGCATATAGAAATATATTAGGTTTTCCTCCTGTACATTTAACTTCGTACTTTTCTCCTGGAAAAGTGACTCCTTGTTGCTAGGATTCGCGTTTCAGCAGCACATACGCTCCCATCACAGCCAGAAGAGCGTACTACAAAAGGAAAGAGAATACAGACTGATTAGAATTTCCCTTCATAGCAGCTCTGAAACAACAAAATGTTCCAAGCATGCCCTCTTCAACGCTCTGCCTGCCAGATGAGCGCACAAAGATGTGCTCCCAGAGAATTACAGCAGCATTTGAATGGGATCATATCCTTCATAACCAGGAACCACAACTGGACATACTCAATTTATGGAATTCCTATCAGTTAAATCACAGACTCATGGAATGGTTTGGGTCTGAAGGGACCTTAAAGATCATCCAGCTCCACTCCCCTGCCATGGGCGGACACCTCCCACTGGATCAGGGGCTCCAAGCCCCAGCCAACCTGACCTTGAACAGGGATGGAGCAGCCTGGGCAACCTGGGCCAGGGCCTCTCCACCCTCATCATGAATAATTTCCTCCTAAATTCTAATCTAAATATTCTCTTTTCAAATTTTAAGCCACTCCTCCTTCATCCTATTACTCCATGCCCTTGTAAAAAGTCCCTTCCCAACTTTCCTGGAGCCCCTTTCCCTACTGGAAGCTGCTCTAAGGTCTCCCTGCAGCCTCCTCTTCTCCAGGCTGAACAAGCCCAACTCTCTCAGTCTGTCCTGTGTATGGGAGGTGCTCCAGCCCTTGGATCATCTCTCCACGGCCTCCTACGGACTTGTTCCCATAGTTCCATATCCTTCTTACATTGGGGATTCCAGAATTGACACAGGACTCCCCGTGGGGTCTCACCAGAGCAGAGGGGCAGAATCTCCCCCTGCTTTGGACACCCAAGACACAGATGCACTAACAGGACTCCTACCACCTTTACCTGCTGTTTGATACTTTGAAATTCAAGTATGTAAATCTCTGTAAATGTACCTTAAATTTGGGGTAGTCATTCATGATGATAGTCACCATACCAACATACGGCAAAAACCTGGAACAGACAAGAGGTATATGTGAAGTTAACCCTCAAATACACGTTTCAGCGTTACGTAGTCTTGAACATTTTTGATAATGGATTTCAGAGAAAAAAACGATTCTGATAAGAGAGCAAGAGCTTTAGAGACCATTTGTACCTAAGGACAATTTGGGAGCAAGAGCTCTCAGGTTTCCCTCTCCTCCCACGCTTCATCCTGCTGACTATTATTGACAGCAGTAAAACCACATGGATCCCAGGGACAACCAACATATCATTGTGAAGAAGGGTTCCCACAAAAGCTTGACAGCCTACAGCCCTGGAAATCTGCTTTCCAGGGCCTCCTGTCATTCTGCAGCCATAAAACCCATACAATTTAACATCGAAAGAGTTTCAAACCAACATGGAAAGCATTTTAAATGAGCATTTAACCTCATCGACCAGTACTCAAGACTTAGAAGGGCACCTGCTCTGTTTCCTTTTATTTAACTTGAAAGCAGAATCTAAAAAAAGTCAAGCAAATAAATATTCCCACAGAGAAGCATCCTGTGGTGTTACACAAGTTACCCCTTTATTTATGACAGAACACTTGAATCAGGAAAGAAACCAGATGTGTACAGTGCGGTACAAGCTGCCCCGCTTCCCGCCTGGCTTGACCCACAACACGGATCCTGGTCCACGGGACACAGCCTCAAGCTTCCCACGGCACCACAAAGACTCTCCCAGCCCACACAATGCCTTGCCAAAAGCATTCCAAACAGGAGTGGTGTAAAACAATTGTTTTAATGGAGAGCTGAATGCAAAATGATTTATTTTGTCCTTAGATAAAAGGTATTCGAGAAAAACCTTAAGGGTTTTCATCTTAGCTGGGAAAAGGTCAGCATCAAAAGATCAAAGCTTGCAATAAAGTTCCAGGGGAAAGCAGAAATAATTTTCTAGCAAATACAAGGATATGTTGGTTAATTTTGTATTTACTGGTCAATTATTTCTTAAACGTGCTGCTTGTTCAAAAACCTCATTTCCCCTCTCCCCATCAGTGAGAGCAGTACTAAAAGCAACTTCTCCAGGTAAAACAGGTATTTTAATTACTATTTTACCTATGAAATTAAAACCTACCATGCCAGACCTAGTTTGTAGCAAACATGGAACCGATTTATATGCCACAGTTCCTATTTTGGTACAAAGGATGCAGACGTTTTGCTTTACTTACCCTCTCGCTCTCCCAACAACATCCTTCTTCTCTAACCAGTTCTGGCCTTCTTTGTACAAGCCTCTATCATCAACTTCGTTATTGTCGCCTTTCGTCAGAAATTTGATGTCCCCGTTTTCTCTGGAAGGCAAACCGGTGAGACACTAATCACCACTTCATTTACCATCCTCAATTAACAGCGACACAGCGCAAGTGCTACAAGATTAGATAACACTGTTTACCTCCAGCCCTGTTCATCCCGTGTGTTTAACAAACACCATTAAATCATTAACTCTACCTAGTCCACGGATTTTAAGCAGAAAGGCTTTTTAAAACAGCAATTACACAGCGGACGTGGAAGAGATATTGCCAGTTAAGAGCCACCATTAACGTAATCAAACTAAAAATCACAAATTTCAGATAAGGCAGACCCTGAAAATCTTCCCTTAAAAACTAAAGAATGCTTTAGGTGATCTTCTTTCAAGTTCCATGCACTCATTTGCTCATAGCAATCATTTATGCCAAAATAAAGCTTTAGAGAGACATAGAGCCAGGCTGCCCCACTGGTGATGGAGCCAACACCCTGACCTCCCCTGGGCATGCAGGAGGCTCAGTCCTTTTTGTAGTAATACAGGTTTAAAACCCTGAACACGCTCACATCACCACCTTCTCCTGCCATTTCAAATGATCAAAGTACCACGAACTATGTTTTGAATATGATATAAGACCACGTACTGGTCAGATTTCATTGACAGTTCTGACCCTGAACCTTCCCCTTCCTTCAGGGATCTGCTCTCAGAAGGAGCTGTTTCAAACCCCAAACCCCAGTGCAACAGCGCTCAGGACCGGAGCGGCCTCCGCTCCCACACACAGCACCACTGCTGGCCAAACAGTGGGCACAGCTCCTGTTTCTGGACTGTAACCTGAGTCAAGGTCTTGGCAAGCCTGTCACAACCTTGGGACAGCAGCGACTGCAACCTACAGGCGAGTTTTACCTTACGGCACATCCTCACCTGCCTTTTTCACCAAACACTACCAAATCAAAACGGAACTGACAACCACAGTGAAGGGAACGGTATTTAGAAAGGAGGAAAATGCCAAGCTGCATTACTTTTCATGTATTTTGATTACTCTGTGAACTATTGGAATGTCTCTGCCTTCGACTTTAAAAACAACTATTTCACCAGCTCTGATCGGGTCATTGTGGAAGTTGGTTAAGAACAGCAGGTCTCCCCTGTGAAAAGCTGGTTCCATGCTGCCACTGCAAACAAAAACAACAGAGAGAGTTTGTTAGCATTACACTAAATGAAAGAAAACAATGAAGAACATTTAATTCTTGAGATAATCTCATGATTTTAGCTGGCACTTGCAGCCCTGCCACTTCAGTAACACTACAGAGACATAACACAAGCAACGCTGAGCTGGAAAGCAGGATTCCTGACAGCCACGGTGCGAAGGAAAGGGGTGTACGGAACAGTGACACTGCTCTAGCTGTCAGGAAAGAGCAAGCTGAGCCACTCTGGTTAAAAGCAGCAATCCACTGCTGGAAAGTCTCCTAGTACGATAGGAATTATTTCTCTATATAAAAAGAATTGAACTAACACGAAAAGAAGCAACTTGCCTGAGCACCACGACAATGGGGCTTTCGCTTCCTGTCACAACAATCAGCCCTTTCCATATCATCAGGGCAGACGACACTATCATAGCGAAGTTTAACACTTGGTAATACAGCTGTGTGAACAAAAAAAATTGGTTTAAACATTATCGTGTTGCACTAGGAAGCGCAACGTAGAATTCCAACCCATCTACATCACCAATCACAGTCCAGGCACATGGACTTCTCTGCGAGCATCATATTCCAGCAGCAAGCTCAGAGAACAGTCTCCCACATCAGCAACCCAACCATACATATCCACGCAACCACCCCACAGCTTTAACCCACTGCCTCCATCCTGGCTTACTGCGCCCATGTGATACGCAAGGCTAGTGACCGCACGAGCAAAGGCTTCCGAAATCCAGGAAGCTTTCTGGAGATGATCCATCTGTTTCTATAACACACCCCTCACTCCTACCTGAGCTCCTCAGTATTTCAAACACACATAAAGAAGTAATATAACAGAACACTTTTGGGTAAACAGAGGAGCAGTGCAAGTAGAAGAGAGACGATAAAAGATCCTTTCATGCCACTGTCAGGAATGTGGAAAATCTTATGGGTTTGGCTAACTTTCTGCCCCAAACTCCTACTGCTCTCCCAGCTGTTAAAGCAGAGACACGCTCTCCTCACTCTGCTGCCGGCTGGCTTTTTCCCTTTGTCCAAGCTTCAAAATCAAGAGTATTTTTTATTAAATAGTCGAGAGATATTTAAAACGAGGTCAAATCAAGGAAATCAGCACAGAATGAATGTGGATCTGTTGGAGTGAGTCCAGAAGAGGCTACACGGATGATCCGAGGGCTGGAGCAGCACCTCCTGTACAAAGACAGGCTGAGGGAGTTCAGGTTGGTAAGCTCTGGGGAGACCTTAGATCAGCCTCCAATATGGAAAGGGGCCCCAGGAAAGCCGGGGAGGGGCTCTTGATCAGGGAGCGCTGGGCAAGGAATGGCTTTAAATTGGAAGGGAGGAGATTGAGATGAGGTCTTGAAGAGAAATGTTCTCTCGGGAGGGTGGGGAGGCCCGGGCCCAGGTTGCCCAGGGCAGTGGTGGCTGCCCCATCCCTGGAGGGGTTCGAGGCCAGGCTGGAGGGGCTCAGAGCCCCTGATCCAGGGGGAAGGCGTCCCTGCCCGTGAAACCGCACGGGCCCTGGGGTCCCTCAAACCCCACCCGTCCCACAGTTCCCTGAACTCGGAGAGCGGGAGCTCTCGCTGCACGGAACCCGAGTCGCAGCGCACCCGAGTCGCACCTGCCGCTTGTTCATGCGCCGCAAATCCCCGAACAGGTCCATGGCGCCGCTGGCGGAGCGGCCGCTGGCCCTGCAACCGCTGCAACCGCCGCAGCCCCGGCTACCGGGGCCCGGCCCGGCCGCACTGCTCCCTGGAACTTGTAGTCCTCCGCGGCCGCGGCCCTGCCCATGTGCCGCGCCGCTCGGAGTCACGCGGACTACAATTCCCAGCATGCCCCGCGCAAGGGGGGGTCCTGGCCGGGTAGCCCCCTCTCCTGTCGCCCTGCGGTGCCAGACCAATTCGCTGCCTGAGAGGGCTGTGAGAGACCGCGCTAGGGCGGAGTGAGCCAGGCTGATCTACGCAGCGGGGTCTCCCTCCTGCTGAGCAGGGGCGTTTGGATCAGGCGACTTCTGCGGGCAGCCTCCTCCGGGGCCTGCGCGGCGTGTGCGCGGCTGATTGGCGGGGCGGGAGGAGGGGGGGGGCGGGCAGAGAGGGAAGGGCGGGGCAAGCGTTTTGGCGGGAAGCGCTGTCCTGGTTCCCTCAACCCCGACCCGACCCCGAGGCTGAGGGCTCTCCCGACCCCGGGCTGAGGACTGAGGGCTGAGGGCTGAGGGCTGAGGGCTGAGGGCTGAGGGCTGAGGGCTGAGGGCTGAGGGCTCCCCCGACCCCGGGATGAGGGCTGAGCCCTCATCCCGGGGTCGGGGGAGCCCTCAGCCTCGGAGTTGGGGTGGACTTGGGCATCCAGGACAACGTTTGCCTCGCTGATCCCATTTCAGGAGTCATCTTGCACCTCAGTTCCCCTCAGGGCCTCCTCGCTGGCCCGGGAGGAGAAACACAACAAGGTTTACACAATCGCAGCCTGCCCTGCGCCCTTCATCCCACAAGAAGTGGCGTTTGTGAGGACTGTGAGCTTAGGGGCAGTGGTGAGGGAGCTGGGCTTGGTTTGAGGCGTTCCTGGGTGCTCCCCTTGTCAGGAACTCCAGATGAAGGAGTTTTTCCCATTGTGCTCTTTGAACGGAGTGGCTGTGTGGTCAGCCAGATTTTCAGTTGATCCAGGTAAAAATGCTTCCAGATAAAGCGTGTGGATGACAGAGAGGGGAGTGTTTCAAATGGCATTCTCTCTCAAATCCAGTTCCTTGCCTGGCTCCACAACCAGACCAAGTTACCTTCCCATGAGCTGAGCAGAGGATCGCTCGACATCCCTTCCAGTTCCGCCTTTGAATGCATGAATGTGAGCTAAAAAGCAGCCAGATAGATGCAACGCCCAGAGCTCGCTGATTTCCTGGGAGTGAAAGGGACCAGACTCAAAGAGGATTAGCTTCCAAGAATAAGGATAGAAACAAGGGGACCGAGAGCACAGGGAAATGCTGCTAAGATAAATGGAAGCAAATTATGTGTGTGAGGGAGTGTTGGAAAGGAGATTCCAGTTTGCTAGATGCTGTTCGAGACTTGGTGTTAGCAAACAGCAGGAAAAGAGTGACCAACAGAGGCTGGACTGGTATTAGATCGCAGAGGAATGTGTCACGGCATCACAAAGAGACAGGAATGGCAAATGGACACTGGGAAGAAAGCTCTGAGGATGCGAGCTAGTCCTAATCATGGCAACATCCTTGATGTTCCACCTGATTGTTCTTTCTGTGACATCAGGACAGTTCCTTTACGTTACATTACTTCAGGTTAGTTTTCTCTGGTATCTCTTAAACCCTCAAAAGAGAAAATCATTTAGAGGTTTCTGCAGCTCCCCTGGAGCAGGTTTTCATACCATGCTGCTTAGACAGGTTTTTGAAGAACTAGAGGTTTTGTCCTTTGTGTACAAATCTATTTGTCAGTTTAAAAGAAATGACAAAGATTAAAGACAGTGACTGGGACAGAACAATCTGGAATTAAAATCAATGTAAGGGAAATTCACGCAGCACAGTCTCTTGTGGGTGTCTGGCACCCACAAAATCTGGAGCTACATGTTTTTCCTGCGCCTTCTGTGACGCATGGAGTCCTTTTGCCAGGCTACGGTACGGAGGTGTCTGTGTAAGGCAGAGCAAAGGAGCGATACAGGCAGTTCAGTGAAGCTTTAGAGAAGAGTCCAGAGCTGCTGGCCACCTTCTGCCCAGGAGTCACGTGAGAGCCGTAACTCCCTGAGTTACAGGGGAGTAACTCAGGCTTTTGATTTCCCACTTGCTCCTTTCAGAGTGGCTGATTGCCGATTCTCTTAAAAGAACTGAGTGTCTTGCATGTTCTTCTGTTTCAAACACATTTCATCTTGATGAATAAACCATCAGTTGCTGCCGTGTTGTTAGATGAGTGCCGAGATGATGATTTAGAACCCACGCCTATTTATGAGCTGCGAACCTTTGCAGCGCCAGCAATATCCTGCTTTTCAGTGGCTGAATCTCCCATGAATGCATTTCCCTGGGAAGTGACGATCACAAAACTAGTAATTAAAATATAGAGCACATAAGCTACTCATTGTCTAATTACACTTCTCTCCCAGAAAATTATGCCTTACAAGCAAAAAAAGGCCAAAGTCTCATGTGCACTAGAAATAACTACCTGGAGTCAAATCTCGAAACCACACTGCTGCTTTACACTGGGGTAGAAGAACTGGGTTAAGCCAGTAACTATTAGGTAATTACTAGTAATCTGAGAACTAAATCTTTGTTAAATTTGTTTTACCATGGAATGAAATCTCTATGATTTTTCTTGGGATCTTAGATGTACATCTCACTTTAGCTACCAAAATAATTCCTTATATGAATGCAAAATATCTTGTTTACCTTTATATGAAATCCCACAACAAACCAGTTTTTGTTCCCAAATGCTGTGTTCCACCCTCAAATCCCTACTAAAGTAGAATAGGTTTAAACCTCGCTTTGCCTTCAATTCTATGTTTACATTGAACAGTAAATGTTATATAAATATGTTGTTGTTATCCACTCTTCTAAGCAAATTTCTCACCCTCTTTGCAAGGTTGTTCTATACTGGTGGTGTTTGAAGTGCTTTGGGCTGGTTAATGGTATCTCCCTGGAACTGTTTCAGAGTGGATTTCCTGGTTTGAGAGCCAAACAGTGTGATGATACAGAAGGGTGACCTCGTGCTCTGACCGCCAACATGCTCTGCAATCCTCAGACGCTGCGGTGCGAGACACGGACAGGCCGGGTGCATGGAGGTAAGGCTGCTGCATCCTTGAGGGAATCACCACCCTCCTGGGGCTGTGACAGGATCTCACAGGTGCAAAGGAGAGGGGAAGGCTTAGAATACTGTTGTGCGTCCTGCATGCATAGCTCAGTGTGGCCGCGCTGTAGTGAAGAAGCCACAAAATGAGTGGCTGAAAAGAAATAGGTGAATGTGCATCCTGGTCTAGAGTTGGGCTGCTGCAGCACATGGAACAAAGGGAAGTGGCCGTGATGGGAGACTGAGTATCGTTTGCAGGTAGAGCTTTAATTCACAAAACAGGCAGAAAAGGCATTAATTCTGGAGCTGGATGAGAAGTCATTTAGCAGGGAAAGGGCAGTGTCTGAGAGAAAGGCGGTGACAGAGCTTGGGCAGCATTGGAACAGTTCCTTGAAGTCATTCCTGATGGAAGAGTTACAGGTGGAAGCTCAGCTGATGGCATCTAGTTCTGTAACAAGTAGAGGGAGACAGCAGAGCTAGTGCACAGGCAAGACAGAAAGCAAGAAGGGAACTTTGTGCCGAGACGCAGTGGGACTGGAGCTGCATAGTTTTGTGTTCAGGGAGATGCAACACACTTGTCCACAGCACAAACCCACACCAAAGTCTGAAACTCAGTATCTTTGTCAATCAATTTGCTATTGATTAGAGTTCCAAAGCTCAGCAAATGCTTTCACTCATCCATTGTTCATGGTAAGTCAAGGGAAACACATTAGGAATGTGCTTTTCTTCCCTTTTCACCAGCCTTAGGAATAACCCACACTTCTCTTATTTTGCTGTCTGGATGACTTAGATTATTAAAGGTTACATGTATTTTGAAACCTTCCTGTGTTCTGGGTGTTTGACTTCAATATTTGTACAGCAGGTCTTTTGGAGCTCTGCAGCTTGAAAATTATGCTAATTTTTTAGTACACAGAAAAAATGTAGCTCTTGACATTCCAGCTGATTTGCCCTTTGCAAACACCCAGGCGTTAGTGCCAGCTCTATGTGTAATATTTGAATTGCAGCTTTTTGTGTTCAAAGGGATTGCTCATGGGCAAAGGACAAGCACCTTGCGCCTGGCGTGAAAAATGTGGGTTAATAGGGAAAGCCTGCAAAGTCTGTTTGCAGCCACTCGGAGTGAAGCACAGAGAAACGCAGTGACTGATCTCCCCTTCGAGTATTCTCTCTTTCCAAACACACTTGGAACTATTCTGCTTCTCACTCCTGTGGCTCAGCAGGCTGGCCAAAAGCAATAGAGTACCACTTACACCAATGCCGCCCTCTCTTTTGGATTTGTGCTTGGTGCACTGCGCCGGCCCTGTGAGCAGCTGCAGCTGAGTGAAAGCAAGTGGCAAGCAGCCGCCTTTGCTCTGAAAGAGGCTTCTGCTTTGCCTGCCTAGCAATAGCCTTGAGAGGGAAAAGATTTGTTGGAGAAGGGATGTATTTCATGGGAAAAGGACTGAGGTATGAATGTGAACAGAGGTTTTAACTGAACACATCTCCTTTGAGCCGTCTTCTTTGGAAGCAGCACTGGCCCATGTGCAAACTGCAGACAGTACTGTTCCTCAGCTCGATTTGCCTTTGCCATGTCCATAAGCAGGATCATGATCCCAATCCCTCCTCCCATTACCTCCAGTTTGTTGCCAGAGGAACCATGCAGGACCATGTGTCTCTCTCTCTGCAGGTCCAGTTACTCCACATTTTCCCCCAGCATTACACACTGGAGCAAAGCTGCGAGGGACAGTGCACTATACCCAGTGTCCGCCTCTTCAGTTTCTCAGCAAAAGCAACCTCCAAACATTGTTCCGTTATCTGAGCCACGAAGCCAATCTGACAATACGGGTCAGGACAGCCAGCCTGCTGGGACTGTGATCCTGGTTCAGTTGCCTCCTCCTGCGTGAAAAACCCCAGTTCTGACAGACACAGCAGCGCCCATAGCTCTCCTGCGGCAGCCGGTAGGGAGTCTCAGATACCTCTTTCCTCCACTTGTGTGGGTTCCGTGTGGCTTCATTATCTTTGGTGCTTCAGGCTTCTCATTTCCAAGTACATGGTACCTACTGTTGTGCTGGAGGTTGGGTTCTTCTGGGTGTGAAACCCCTGCAGTGGAATGTGGCCTTAGGTGCACAGCCTTCCTTTTAAAAGCAAGTTCTGAAGGAGTTTCAGCTGGTTCTGTTAGGCCACAGCCCGAGCAGTCTCAGGCCACCCTGCATGCTTTGCCGTCGCAATGCCAGTCAGATTCCTAACACCGGGTGCTCAGCAGGGAGCACTCTGGGAGAGACCTGTCACTGGGGTCATGTAGCATTCATGTGTGGCGTTACTAATGTGCCTTCCTGCCCTACATCCTGCTCTTTCAAGAGATTTTTTTTGTCAGCCACTGAGACACCAGTCATTTGCACGTCATTTAATTATGTATTTTAATGGTACCAAACCTATTTCCTTCCCACATCCCAGTGGGTGTGCACAGCCCAGTTTGGAGACCTCTGCTTTGGAGCACATGTGGCTTCTGTCCCTAACTTCTCTTGGGAATTTTGTTATCCGCCTCGGTAGTGGGTGCAGATCATTTTTTAGACACGGTTTTCAACCAGAATGTCACTTTGCGTGGTTGTGTTTCTGAATCTGAGAGTCAGTGCTTTCAGTCTGCTCTGCCGCCACTCTCTGGATCTGATTACAGCCAAGTGGAATTGTTTCAGGGAACAGCCTGTTTGTGGCAATAATTTCTGGGGTTCAAGGGGAAGGAGCAGGAGGGATCAAACTGTTTGAATGTTCAGTTGCATTTAGCAAATAACGGGCTTCCTTCCCGTTCTAGAAAAAAAAACCAGAAACAATATGAAAAATATGTTTAGGTTTTTCCAAGTGATAAAAATGTTTCCAGTAAATGAGGGGAAGGTACAAAGGTTTTCAAAAATTCTAACAAAAAGAAATATTTAGTCCTCATTCAAGAACGGTGAACTAACAATGTGTATAATGCCCTTGGTTTCATGTTTTGCTGGGGGAGAGAGAACACAGATGGCTTAGATGATGTTTTGTTTCTTTTTCCTCTGAAAACTGCTATGGCTTTTGCATAAAACCTGCTTAGCTTGAATCCAGAATGATCTGAAATGCTCCTAGCATTCTTACCACCTCCCATTACTTTGTTCTTGGCCTGGCTTAAGAGAAACTGCGTGTGGAAGGGTCTGGGAGCTCTCACGGAGCTCTCACCACTCCCTCAGGTGTGGCGAGGAGATGAGGAGGAGAATCTGTGAAACCTCTCTCTGCTCCCAGACTGAGGTCGGGCTCTGTTGCCAGAGCCACCACTGTGCTGTGCTGGAAAGCTCAGAGGCGGGTGATAATTTCTCTAGGGAGCTACGGTCACATCGCTTCTGTGCCTTCCCAGTGCATTTTAATTCCTGGACAGGTTTGGTTTTCCTTTCCTAAAGTGTGTCTGCAGCTTTTCTTTGCTTGCTACATTTGTGCCTTGAACCTCTTACAACTTTCTCACTGTCTCTCTTCTCTTACCTGGGAGGATTGACAGTGTCACAGCAGCAGCCAAGCTGCCTGATAACAGTACTCGGCTACCTTGCTGTTGGCTTCGCTTGCACTGAAAAAATGAGGCCGAAACACTACCTAGGAGAATAAAATTGGAATTATGTGTGTGCTGACACTTTAAAACCTCACTCGCAGCACACATAAGCTGATCTGGCCCCTGGTCACTGAGTTCAGTGGAGATTAATTTCCTCGTTGATGCTTGTGCTCTGACTTTTATGAGCATTCAGAAAGTGCTTGATGTTACCGAGTGGAGCGCATCGTGTGAGAGTAACATCTCAGTGAGGCAAAGCATCTGGAGCGGTGCTGGTGCTGCTCAATGTTTCTGTGCCTATAAAGGGCTCTGCTCGTTCTGCTAACAGCAACACTATGCAAATGTAATGACCGAATGATATTTGGAGACAGCAGCTCCTCCAATTACAGCCTGATTGCATTCACTCTTCATTTTAACTGAGAAAGTGGCAGCCACTTCACCCAGGAAATATTGCTGTGCTTGGCCTTCCTTATCAATCTGGCACACGGAGCCAGGGCCGTGTTAGCTGAGCAACGCTCCTAATGCAGCGCTTCCATAAACCCGTCGTCATATGAGAGTCATTAATGCAAACCAGCAGGATCTGAGGCTATAAAAAAGCAAAGTGGATGAAGGCTTCTGCCAAATCACGTTAGGGGACATGGCTGTGAGGGATGCAGCACCGAGATTATTTCACTGATAGTCACATTACTGCTCCAGATACATTTTTCCTTCAAAGTAGAAACCAGGGGGTCAGGTAAGAAAACTGTGGTGCCCCAGTTCATTTCCCAGTGTGTCTGGGCCTTTTCTGACCCCTTGCATTGCCAGGACTTTTCAAACACCCTGCAGCAGTGGAGGAGAGCACGGTGCTGCCACAGGCGGCTCTGCTCCCACCCTGGCTGGCAGTAGTTATCCTGAGGGACAGTTCTGGTGGAGATGGGGGTCTCTGCGTGTGTCAGGATCTGCCAGGGCCCAGTGCCGCCGATCGCTCCTTTGTGCTCCTTCTGCGTTTTCATCTTGTGACAGAGCCCAGTCTGGGTGCCGAGCCAAGGGATGTAGGTTGGGTGCTCTTCTGCCTGCTCCGCTTGCCACGTTCTGTACTCATTTCTCTTCTCCCTCCATTCCCCGCCCCTCGTCCTTCCGGCAGCCTGGACAGGTAACCTTTTAGTAGTAATCTGAAATTCAAATACAAAGGACTGACTCCTGAATTGCCCTAATGTTTGAGGAAGGTTTTAAAAGGAAATAGGTTTTTCTGTGTCCCGTTATCGGCCTGGCAGCTGCTGTGTGCTGGCTGTGCCAAGAAAGGTGGTATTAACAGAGTGAAAAGGTCAGGTTTATATAAAAACCTTTTTAAAAGCAAACAGACCCACCGTGCTGAATTCCCTGTGGTTGCCCAGAGGTTCAGAACTGCGCACACCTTTGGCAGGTCAAGCTGTGTGCCTGTAAGCACTGCAGAAACACAAGAAAACGAGTGTGATGCACAGTGGCTGTGCCCAGCTCTGCACCAAGGGGCTGGCTGGGATGGGGCTGAGCACCTCTCGAGTGGGTCAGACCAGCCCCGCAAACACTCGGGGTGCCACAGAGGCAGCTGGGGTGGGCAGTGCATGCGCCTATTCTGCTTAGTAACCCCATCAACAATGGGGACAGGTATTTGTGGGCCAGAAAAGGGGCTGTGTGCTGGAAAAACTGTGCATTCATTTAATCCCCAGGTTACAAGTGACAGCACGAGGGGAAATAGCCTCAGGTTGCACCAGGGGAGGTTTAGATTGAATAGTAGGAAAAATTCCTTCACTGACGTGGTGGTCAAGCCCTGGCAGAGGCTGCCCAGGGCAAGGGTGGAGTCCCCATCCCTGGAGGGGTTCAAAAACCACGTGGACATGGTGCTTGGAGATGGGGTTTAGGCACAGAGGGGTTGGGCTGCCGGTCAGATGTACTGAGAGGGCTTTGCCAACCAATTCCGTGATTCTATGTGTAACCAGACACATCAATTACCTATTCCTGGCAGGACGGTGAGGTGTGCAGCCCCCATGTTATCCCTGGGGAAGGCAGGATGCCAGACAGTGAAAAAGGAAAATAAACTTAAGTATTAATGGTGGCTGTGAAAATTTACCTTTTACTGTCTGTCCACTGCATACAAAGCACCGTTCTGCGTTGTGAGAACCTGTCTGTAGCACAGCCTACAAGACACAGCAACAAACGAGTGTTCAGAGGCATCCTGTGGCTCCAGCCGTATGCGTTAGGATGAGGAGCACCTTGGCATCCCTTGGTGTGCCAGTAACAGACACAGGATAGCGGCATTTACCAACAAACTGAATCAAGAATGAGGGTGACAAAAGAAAGCAGAGCTAACGCGTCCATATACCGCTTCCAGAGTGAGGAACATGGTTTACAGGGGTGGCTGGGAAGGATCCGTATTTCTCCAAACACTTCCATTTATAAAACTGTGATAAATAACAGAACCTCACAAATCTTTAGGGGCAAAATGCTCCACATTTATTTACATATGAAATGTGTTTAATACAGTTGTGATGAACACTGTGTGTAGGAACATCTGACAGCAGCAAGACTCCAGGAACCAAACGATCACTACCAAGTACCATGCACCTATCGATATATACACAACTGGCTTTTAAAAAAAAGTACAAAATCTGTTTTTTTAGGGATACATACAAGGTATAAAATGCAAAAGAAACCAAAAATATAACTCTCACAGAGAACTCTATCCGAAAGGGACAGCGCGTACCGGGTTGTTCTGTGTGGAAGCGTGACCAGTGCCGTTAGAGGACTCCGAACCGGCATGGTGTGTGTGCCCGGGCACCGGCACAGGCTGAGCTGCCTTCTGACGGCAGCCGGTGTGGACGCTGAGCACCAGGACGTTTGGCAGGAGTACATCGAGCTGGGCAGGACCAAACCCTGCAGCGAGGGTCAGCTCTTCTCTTCCAGCAACCAGGAACAAAGGAAGATACGTAATGCTGTGCACTCACTCTAGGTAATGTTTAATAAATTACATGACAAAACCATTATAGTTATAAATCTACCCCTCTAATTACATCGTATTTGTTAAATCCAGAGCATCCAGCCCTTTGTAACAGTTTGAGCTTTGATCATGAGCACCTGATGGCCTAAAAAAATCCCTTAATACACAGCGAGTTGTGCGGCTGAAATGCTTTTACCACTGGGGACTGCGCCCCTGCTGGAGCTACCCCCTAAAACCAGCACTGCCTGTTACATGTGCAGTGGGACCTTTTTGTTTTAAAACAGATATTTTTAAGAGAAAGTTTAAAAGCTCCCTTTGATTTTTAGAAGCACAAGTTCTTGGAATTTAAAATCTCCCCTCCTCGCTGCCTTCAGATGCGCTCCCATGAACTTCCCTTTGGAAGCGTTCAGACAAGAAGCAGTTCTGGAGAACTGGAAGAACCGCCTCAGCATTCCAAACTCTGCTTTAAAGAAACGTACTAGAAAAAAACAGAAAGGGAACAGGAAAACCCAGCTTTTCCACTAGATACCCATACAAACACATAACAAAGAGTATAAAAGTTATTAGTTTAAATATGTACAAATTCTTTTCAACTCAAATACTGCTTCCACGGGGTGTGAGGGCACAGACAATGAGGTGAGTGGGACACTGTTATGCAGAATATATTGCAACAGCCTTAACAGTACTGTGAACACTACGATACCTCGAGCTTCCTGTAGCAAAAGTGTCCTTAGTGTTCCAATGTGGAGAGGTTTTTGCGTCCCAGAAGCTCCGATCACTTCTCAGCCGAGCTCATTCGCTTTGACTTAATGAAGGCCATGCCGTGCGTTCGCATGTGAGTGTTTAAGGCCGCTTCAGTTTCAAAAGTCTTGGCGCATACTTTGCACCTCCTGTCCGAGGCCGCACTGTCGGACGACTCGTCCTCATGGCTGGGTTTATTCTCCTGCTGGCTATCCTCCCCGGCACCATTCTGCTTTGACACTGGCTGAGGCTCCTTCAGCTTATGTACGATGAAGAGATGCCTGGAGAGGGACACGTGGGACGTGTAGCAGAGTCCGCACTCCCGGCACTGGTAGGAAGAGCCATCAGACTTATGCTGTGGAATGTGTTCATGGAACTGGAGGAGATTTTCCGTTGTGAAGCCGCAAACAGCGCACTTATGAACTTTAAACACATTTATCTTCAGCTTCTTCAGTGGCTGCGTGATTGCCCCTCGTGGTGGCCTGAACTCCAGCACAGGCTCCTCCAGCTTACGCTTTGGGCTTGGAACCTGCAAAAGCCAGAAATGGAAGATCAAGTCACTGTATGCACACGGTGCTTCTCATACCTGGCTGTGACTTGCAAACTTCAAAGCCTTTCCCTTGGTTCCAGAACAACTTTGGTAAACACAATATTTGAAATAATACAAGCCAAATGGTCTTGTACTTGTGGGAAAACCAGGGGTCTCCTTACTTCAAATTGCAAATAAAACCTGTTTCGTCAGCTCTGCTGGAGCTGTAGAATCTAATACACAGCACAAACCTGAATGTTTGCCAGCGTAACTGCATCTAAGCACACACTGATGAGGCTTCGACCACATGCAGAATGTGGAGGGTCAGCCTAGAATTCCAGCGCTACCTCTGGAACTCCATGTTAATTCCTTAATATCATTTCAAGCCTGAGATTTTACTTGACAAGCCTTCTCCTGGCTTTTAGTGACCAACTAACAGATTGCCAAAGGGTGCATCGACACATGCCATTTAATAAACCAATTGAATTAAACTGATGATTTTCAATATCCTTGTTTTTCTCCTGGCATGACTCTTCCTAGAGAACCCTCTCTGTTCTGCGTAGCTCAGATGGCTCCAAGATGTTTATGAAGCCCACATACGTAGCTGCCATATTTTCAATAAGATGATAATATGCTGGGCTGAGCGAGCCATGGAAAGGACGACAGCACTTTTGATACCAAGTATCCCTGTGTCCCTGCTGCCAGCTTCGGACATGCTGTCAGAGGTGAAGTTCTTCATAATATGCATCTCCAAATCACCTAAAAAATGTGAATCTCTGCATGTAACAAGTCTTTGGACAGTACTGTCATTTTTGCCTTCCTCCTAACACTCATCATTAACAGAAGGACAGAACAGAATAGAATAGAATAGAATTGACAGGACATTTTCAGTTGGAAGGGAGCTACAGGGACCTTCAGGTCCAGGACCTCCAGGTCCTCTTCAGGACTGAACAAAAGTTAAACAATGTTGTTAAGTACCCAAATGCCTCTCAAACCCTGACAGGCCTGGGGCACCACCTGCCTCTCCAGGAAGCCTCTTCCAGGGTTTGACCACCCTCTCAGTAGAGAAATACTTCCTCTCAGCAACTTGAGGCTTCAAGTAGTTACCTTAGTGTCTTCTTTCACTTCCCTTTCTTCCATGTTGGTGGATTCAGCCATTTCTTTCACGTCAGGGTCTTTAATGCCGTGCATCAGCTGGATGTGTTTCTCCAACATCAGCCTCTTGGTAAAAGTACGTCTTGAGTCTGGGCAGTGCCTGCATAAAAACAGAGCAGATGTATGGATTCAGACATCAGGCTTCACAAGAGCCATGGTGTTCCTAAAGCTCAAACAGGACTAGGAAATTAATCCAGACTGGAGTACAATCTATTAGAGACAGTGACAGTGCTTTTCCTATCAATTGTGCAGGGAATTATTATAGAAAAATGAGCATAATTACAGAATAAAACTGGAAATGTTTGCACAATTTACATCCAGAGCAACCGAGGAGTTCTCTGAAGACAAATAATAGTCACAACGGTACAAAGGAACATAAAGCCTGGGAGCAGCTGGATGTGTTTCTTGGAGCTCTGTGAACACCACTGAGCTGCACAGCCTGTTGGACACTCCCCCGGGTTCTCCTGCACTGACATCTCCCAGGGAAAGCAGCCGCCATCCCAGCAGGATGAACGCTTCCTCCTGATGGCACTCAAGTCTGCATTCAAATCCAAACACTTTGTCTCCTTGGAACTGGCAATCCCTTCTCGGCTCCCTGTCCAACTGCAAACTAACCAGCAGAACCACCTTGTCGCTCCCAGCCTGCGTTTCGCTCCCCTCCCAGAACCAGCTCCAGTGCTTCCAAACCTCCCAGGTGCTTTTGGGAAGCATATTTCTCCTGAGCTCCAGCGTTGGAACAAACCGGACAGTTGTCTGGGGGAGGGACGGCCCAACCAGGGCTGCAGAGTGCACTGAAAATGCTCTCTTTCTGAGTATCTTGCTTAAGGGTTTAAATTTTCAAGGGCGTTTCACTTAACTTTATTTAACAAAAAGAGAAACCTCAGCACTGTAGGCATCTGGAATGAAAACAGAACCACAATGAGCCTCCTGCTCTAAGGGTACACAAAACCTGTCACTTGCCCCTTGTTGTACACCAAGACAAAGGGTGTGTAGGCCTGCTGGCTCACGTCAGATGCTGCACAAACTCAGGGAACTGGAGAAAAGAGCCGATGCTGGGGCTGTGGCAGAGCAGCGGGGGAGCAGAGAGACAGGAGGTCACCAAGTGCTCGGCTGGATGCTATGCGATGCATGGCAGCCTCAGGTTTCCACACCACGGAGCCAGAGATGATGCAATGGCAGGGAAGGGACTGGTCAGACCTCAGCCAGAGACTGAATGCTGCTTGCTGCTCCCTCCTCAGAACTTCAAACAGCCCCACAGCACGCGTGCACACACGAAACAGCCACAGGGATGCCACCGGATGCTTGCATTAGGTATTTCATCTGATCAACGGGAATTTTGCTGTTAACTCAGGTATTGTCTCTGCAGCCACTGCTACACTGCTAAGGATTTTTAGGCTTCACACACTGTTCTATGCACGATACTACACAAGTGCTGGCTTTTGCAGGTTGAAGATGGGGCAGTGTGTTTGAAAACCAAGTTCACCATGGCAGAACTATTGGCCATGCACACTCCCAGCTCAGCAAAGATCTGGATTTGCTCACCAAGGCCCCAGCAGATGGCAGGTTCAGCAGCCTGTTGTGCTTTACACATGCAGGACAGCCTCAACAGTGTGCCCTGTCTGTGCATCCAAATACCTGACTCATCTGTGTAGCAATTAAGGCACGGACCCCATCGATGAGGCGACAAATGAGATCGCTTTATTGAGTGGATGCAAACCTTATATAACGTTTCTGTACCCAGTGAATTTCCACCTGTGAGAATCTCACAAGTTACAGCAATAGAGTGCAACCCACTATTTACCACAGATGTGCCCCTTATCTTCATTTTTTTTCTCTAATGCATTCTTTTTTTATTAACTCACGGGTCTTAGTAAAGATTCCAAGGTCTCAACAAGCTACACGCATGAGAACACCGGCCGTTTGCTCTGTGCTTGCTGCTAATATCACGAGTATGTCAGCACACAGGTGACAGTGGAATCTTTTATGCCTGCACATCCGGATGAAGAGGACAGCAGTTTTTAAACAGTCAACAAAAGAATTTCAATAACAACATGGTTTGTGGGTTTACGCTCTGTTTCCACATAAATGAAGGCAGCACTTACGAGCACGTATAAACCTTCCTGATGCCTTTGTGCTTGATGCGATTGTGGCGACACAAACTGTGGGAGGAGCTGAAGGATTTGTCACACTGTCGGCACGGGTGTTTCTTCATTTGCTGCAAAAAAAAGAAGAAACCCACATTAATTAAAGCAGCTCAGTTGAAGCAGTGCACGTGCCAAGCCTTTTAAGAGCAGGATCGCTTACCAGTGCCTGGTACCGCACCTCCAAACCTACCCTGCTGCCAAAGTAGGGGGACCCCGACTGCTGCCAAAGCAGTGTGGCCAGCACCACTCACACTCAGCAACCACAGCTGTGAACTGGTGCCACAGGCTGCGGGACGAGAATCCTTCCAGCCAGGGAGCCCAGGGGATTATCCCACAGACACTGACGCACTAACAGGGCTGAGAAGGGTCACAAAGAAGTGAGAGGCACAGCTTGACGTCAGCTGGAGAGATGTCTGCCTGGGGAGCTCTAGGGTTTATTTTGTTGTTAAGGGGAAGGAGAAAGACAAGGAAGGAAGCTGGAAAGGATGGAGTAGTCTCCATCTATGTCACTCCAGCTGAACACGGCCACAGGAGCTCTAGTATCCAAAGAAATAACATCTCCCACATTGCAGATTTATGACCCTCAGTAATGACTGACATGGTCCTGTCCCTTCACTCCTGCTAGCCCAGCTCAACCGGCACGCCTCATCCACCGGAGCAGCGGCATTAGGGGAATGGAAACATTCCCAGTCAGGTTCCCTGCTCCCTTTCACACGTAGCTCTTCTATCTAAGAAGGAAATCAAAACAGCATCTTGGGAATCAAATCCAAACCCTGACCAAACAAATCCAATTGAGGACCCTTCCCGTTTCCTTTCCAACACTCTCACCGGGGCCTGGATCCCACACTCATCATTCCCTATAACGATTCCTGCCAGAATCAAGGTGTCCTTGGGCTGAAAAAAAATGGATTTTATTGGAACCTCCTCAAAGAAATCTGGACAACATGGACACAGCTTTCCAGTGTTCCGGTCAGAGGGAGGGCGCACGCCTGCCAGTCAGGCACAAGTGAGGCTGCAGAGGGTCTCGTACCATCAGTCAGTACCTAGAAGGAAAACCACATTCCTTGGATGGCTTTTTCCTGCTCTAGCAGTGATTGTGGTTTCCCTTCACAGTATCAATAACATTCTCCTTCCTGCATTTATCAGGAAAATGAACAAGACAAGTCATTCAAATTTATCCTGCTATTCCAATTGAGGCCACGGAGCAATAGACTTGAATCAACACTTGGAACTGGACCCTTGACTGTTCTGGAATATCCACCCTAGGTCTGTCCCTGTGTTCAAAAGCACACAATAGCAAAGACTGTCTTCATGGAATAATGTGTAGGATTTGGTTTACTTATTCTCACCTTCTGAGGAAGTAACAAGCTCCTACACAATGGGGATGCACAGTAATCCACATGGAGATCCTACTATCACAAGTCATTTTCTCGTGCCTAGCAATGACAGAATAAGATTTCTCAGTGCTAAATAGTGACAAGCTTGAGCTGTTCAGAAACTCTTAAAGAACTGAAAAACATCCATCTGATCTTTGTGCTTGGAGTGCTGGACTTTCTGCCGATGTTCATATTCTCCCTCATGGCTCCACTGCTCTGGAGCAGCCACAGAGCAGCCAGGGCAGATCTGTGGAGTTGATATCAGTATTGCAAGTTATCACTAACAGCAAAGTCTGGCAAAAAGGGATGTCTGGAACAGCTGAAGGAGTAAGAGCTGTTATGGTGAGATGAAAGACATTCTTCTGTTGAGCCTCAAAACCTGGAGCGTGGGGGAAGGAAAGAAAAGCAGCTGGGAAAGGCCAACCCTGCCAATGCGGAGCAGCCCATTAGGAAGCAGGATGTGGTCATTTTACTGGGGCTGCTCCACAGGGTGCTGTTGGAGGTGCCGCACTGTTCAACCTCGACTGCCTTTTCACACTTGAAGGGCAATTAAAACAAAAGGAAGTGGACGTATTTCACTCTTAAACTGTTAAGGGTGAAAAGCTGACAGTGTGTACAGCCAGCACACATTCAGCAGTGCCAACGCTTTAATCCACACACGCTGCAATGTCTGGGAAGAGCTTATAAAATAAACCAAAGTGTGCATTCATATCAGGGCCCCCATCAAGAAGCAGCCCAGCCCAGGCTGTACCAACGCCCCTGCCCACATATCTCTGCCAAGTGCAGACACACTACACCATCCGTCAGAAAGGCAGCCAGAGACCCTGCTCCGTGGGACCCAGGCCTGCTCACGGCACCAGGGCCGCTCCCTGGGGACACCATCGGTGACACCACACACTGGCAGCATAGCTCCCAGCCTCTTTACAGCAGGAAGGCTGGAAGGATGGAGTGGGACTTAGGGAACGCAAGGAAAAATACGGAAACACGTCTCCTGGTAGTCTGGATTGGGTGCTGTTTGCTGGCAGCTGTCACAAGGAAACTAGAGATGGCACTCGGTATCTGGCACTGCCAGCTTTTCCATAAAATGTCTATAACAATAAGGTGCACAGCAGTGCTAAAGGTAAGCGCTGCCACTTGACGGGACACCAAGACCTCTGGAAACGTGCAATCCATTATCACTGCACATTAGCATCGCAAAACCACAGATTCTTACTCAGGGTGACTCCTCTCCACTTCAACAAAGAAGTCTGTTTTGCCTTCCAGTTCAACTCCTTCTCTGCGGCGCAGCACAGCCCATTAGCTTAATTCCCTGCTTCCCAGCTGAGGAAGGAACCAGACCATTTGTGGCAGCACATGGTGAGGGGCAGGACCAGAGGACAGACAACTGCTGTGTGCCAGCACCGGGCTGGCGCTCGCTGCAGCCTCCCCCAGAGGAGCAGTTCCACTATTGCCTACCCACCAGCCACCTTAATTCCATTTCATCAGCAACACTACAGGATGCAGCATGGACATCCAGCTGTCTTTCTGCTGCCTGGAGAATGCAGCATTCCCATATTTCTCTCTCAATCCATTTCAACTCAGCTACCACAAATCCAGCTGCTTTAAACACAACATTCAACCCATACAGCTTAGGATCTACAAGCATACCCTTAGGGCGAAGGCTTGGCCTCAGAGGGTGTCTGCCTTCAAACTGAAATGCCATTCGGCACTCACCAGACCAATAAACCCAGCCTCTATTCCCAGTCTGACAGCTTAGAGAGAGAGAGGGAACTGGGAAGGCACAAAGGAGAAAATAAGGACCTGTGTCAGAGTAGATGCCTTGGACAAAATATGGGCACTCTTTCCATCTTGAGAAGGTTTTGGTACTGGATGAATGAGCCTATGATCGAGTAAGAACACATATGCATCTTCTCCGTAGAACTGTGTAGGAAATGACAGAGGCCAAGCAGCCAAGGGGAGGAAGATGAAATGGGTACAAGAACTGAGAAAAATAATGATGGAATTTAAAGGAATCGTTTGCAAAACCACAATGGAATTTGGAAAAGGATGACTTCATATTTCAGGCTTGACTCATTTTTTGTAATCGAATACCGTTCATTTACCTTCCCATGCTCTTTCCTCATGTGGGAGATGTAAACGTCTCTCTGAGTGAAGAGCCTATCACATTCCCAACACGTCCAGCCAGGATTAGCCACCTTTTTAGGCTCTGCCTTCTTTATGGGAGAAGGCGATTTCTTCTCCAGCTTCTCTGTCCCATTGACAGACTTTGTGTCCTCCTTGTTGTGCCCGGCTGAGTTCTGAGTGGTGGGTTTGGTGCTGAGGGGTAGATTTATCCCCAGGTTTGGTGGCCCCTCAACACTTTTCAATGTTCCATGCATAGACTACAACAAAGAGAGAAACAAAGCACAGAACTAAGGCAGATGCAGACAGCTGTACCAGCAACACGCAAGCACCTCCGAGTCAACAGCCTTCATTTACTCCATCACATCGTCACCAGATCACACTCAACTCTCGAATCACAGATAAGCAAAGGCAGGGCCTAGCACAAAGAGAAAACAGCCAGCAGCACTACCAGGCACCACCTGTGGCCAAAGAGACTCTTCACCAAAACCAAAGAGATTGTAGGTTGTGTTTAAATTGCTCCTTAATACGGGGGAGAAAGGGCTCAAGGAGTTCTGCTGAGTTTTATTTCTTGCTTTACTTACCTACCATAGTTTGAGCATCCTCATTGCAAACTACATGACTGGAGGTGTCCAAGAAGGGAAGGTTTTTACTGGCAAATTTACCCAGCACACTGGTAAAAGAGGCAAGGAAAGGCACCTCTGGGAAAGTCAGGCACCTCCATTGTTTAGGATATGCTGGTATGTTCTGTTAGGCTGAGTTAAGCCCTGCTTTAGGCCACACTTAGCCATGAGCGCCCTGATATGGGACTGCACTGCTAAGGGTCCTTGGAAACAAAAGTGAGTGGGGCTGAGGGGGTCCCAGGGCCAGGGAGAGCAGAGAGGGGTCTAACAGCCGTGTTCGAGCGCCCTGCAGCTCCTAGACACTTCCCCACCAATTTATTCCTAGACTTTAAGTAAAACATCAGTAAGAAGGGAAGAACTCTTCCACCTCCTCCTTCCCCAGTTTCTGGAGCCAGTGTCACATGGAATCACGGAATGGTCTGGGTTGGAAGAGGTCCTTAAAGCCCATCTGGTCCAATGCCCTGGGGGTTGGAGGGGACATCCTGAGCAGATATATCCTCAGCCAGATCAGAACCTGTCCAACCTGGCCTTGAACCCCTCCAGGGAAGGGACAGCCACCACTTCCCTAGGCAACCTGGGCCAGGGCCTCCCCACCCTCACAGGGAAACATTTCTCCCTAAGATCTCATCTCAATCTCCCCTCTTTCAGCTTCAAACTCCTCCCCTCATCCTGTCGCTACAGCCACTGTCAATATGTCTGTCCCTGTCTGTCTATCTTACAAGCCATCCCAATCATCATTATTCTTCCTACAGCTCATCTCAGAAACTTAGAAACATTCAATATGTTCTTGATTCTGAGAATATCCGAATACAAATCTGATTCTTCACTGTAACACTTCATTATGAAGTTCTTGCGTAAATCCCATGGCCTTTGGGACCTCCCACTGGCTCTACCACAAATGTCAGCCCGATCTGTAGAGTGTATTCTTCTACTGAACAACTTTTGGTGGTTTAGAACACTGAAATTTTATTAAAAGCAAAGCCCACAGGACCAGCTGCCTGGCTCCAAGAACAAGCTGAAGCTGTGCAGCAAAGGAGGAGGTCGCTTTCCATGTCCCACTGCACCAGCATAAGAGGAAATAAGCATGGGTGGAGGGGAAGGGGGCTCCAATACTTTCAGGCAGCTGAAGCCTGACCTGGAGATTCCATCCCCACATGTAAAATGTTGTAAAACTTTCTAAATGTCTTTTAAGCGTAACACCTGAAATTCAGTCTCTTATGTGACAATAACCAAGAAGCGTTAAAGCAGACATGGAGTGATGGTGCGCACAGCACCAACACCAGCAGAACCAGAGCGTCACAGCTCCAGTCCCTCCCTGCCTGTCGGAAATGTTTGTGTAGCTGGCCACAATGGAAAAATGCGATATCCATCTTGCCAAAAGGAACCACTCGCATCTGGAGGAGTTATTCTAGGCCATTTTTTGTAGCTTTAGACAACCTCCTCCCGAGCTTCTGTCTATCCCTTTCTGCTCCATTTGCACCCGGGTCTCCCCTGCCTTGGTGGCTTCTGCCTATGCTAAACACCACACTGTGTGCAGCTGGGCTGTGCTCTGCCCTTGCCTGGCTCTCGTCCCCTCTCTGAACCCTCTTCTGTTCTCCTCTGCAGCCCATTACCGCTTATTTCACCCCCTGAAGTCCCTGTACACATCTCTGCTGCTGTCTCTACGCACATCCTATATGTGAAGGCACTGGCAATCCTGAACAAAAGCACTGATGCTGTCACTGCGCGGCTGAGCTCCAGCCCTCTGATTTTGTTCTCAAAAAGGGTTGAATCATTTACAGTGAGACAGGCTACAAAAATGCACAACTACTGGCAAGGACACCAAAGCCAGAAGGGAACCATTTAAGGTATCTGGCATAAATATAAGATGATTCTTACAGTAAGCGTTTCCAGTTCAGAAACAAAGGAAACATCCAGTCCTTGTGTTTCTGAATGCCCTGGGCCAGCTCTTCCCTCTCTTCTCCTCAGGTTTGGGGCTGGCTTTAAGACTAGTGGTTTTTACAAGCCTGGTGATCCTGTTTTCAACCCAACTTCAGAGATTTCTGAGGTTACAGGTGCCATAGTTGGGACTGAAATGCAAAACGATGGTTACAGCAGACAAGAAAGATGTCTGGTTTCCCTCTGCTCTACATACAAAACTTACTGTGTCTTATGCATCGCTGCAAGGCAAGTCCATGGAATTAAGGGCTGCTCTTTCAGAGTGTAATGCTGTGCAAAGGTGTAGAGAACTTCAGGGGTTACTGGGCACTTAGAGCCTGCACTGCTGGTTCTTAACAACACAATTTGCAAGGGTGACAACAAATCTGCTGCAGTTATAAGGGCATTTATGAAAAAAGCCACTTCAGGTTGTTTTAAAGCACACGTGCATTCATGCTGTAAAGTGAACACACGCACACAACCTCTATATTTGTGCCAGAAACAGAGCAGTTCCTGACCAGCAGAGGTTTGGGTTTAGGATGTACTCAGCATTCCCAGCTCCCAGCAACTGGAATAACACTGCAATGCTGTAAACGAGGCTCAATACTCATTCAGAGCAGACTAACTTCACTGTGCCCATTATTATTTTGATAAATGACCTGTGGAATGCAAGGCATGGAGACAGTCTTAGCTTTCCAAAATCAACCTAGTTAAGTGGTTACATCACAGACACACTGAGGACAAAATGTAACATTTAACCATTGGAGAAAATCATTCATCAGTTACCCCTTGGAATTATTAACACCCCCCTCTCTCAGCACATTATCCCATGCCTGTCATAGCATCTTGTCACAGTATACATCTCAAGACAATGGTATCGAGGAAGGAAACAAGAGAAGATGCCCACACACCTTGATATGGTCCATCATAAGCTGTTTCTGTGCATACAGAAGAGAACAGTCTGGACACTTGAAAACAGACACCTTCTGGTTTTCAATGTGCTGATCAAAGTGGCGATAGAGCAAAGGTTGCAGAGTAAACACAGTGTCACACATAGAGCATTTATATATTATTCTAAAACAGAAGTACAATAAACAGTGTCAGTCACAGCAGTGGTCCCTGCAAGAATCATGATGTTAATTTTTCTCAGCAGACAAGATCTCACATGGTTAAGCAATCATTTCACACTGCCCCAAGAGTTACAGTTAAACTAATTCAAAACATCCTCTGATTGCAAAACATGGGAGCAGCAGAGAAAACAGGAATGTAGAGAGAATAATCATTAAAAAGTGCAAACAAGAAGCAGAACACAACAGGGCATGCCAGTTATCTGCGACGCCAGCGCCTGCTTGGGGCATGCTGGAAGGTAAACGCATCAGTCTCTAAACTCACGTTATAATCGATGGACAACAGACCTGTTCCAAGCTGCAAAGGCAGGGATTGATTCCATCACAATGGGGGATACTTCAAGGTGAACTTATTTTTGGCAACATGTATCATAGAATCATAGAATGATTTGGGCTGGAAGGGACCTCAAAGCCCATCCAGTTCCTCTCCCGTTGCCATGGGCAGGGACACCTACCACTGGATCAGGGTGCTCAAAGCCTCATCCAACCTGGCCTTGAACACCTCTTGAATGTTCATGGACACTGTGTGGCTCTGACGCCCTCAAATTCCAAGCCTGGACTCTACAAGAAGCCAGCTCTTCACGGGATGCTGCTTCCCCCTTTTGCAATTCCAAGCCTCTGTGAGTCTATGGAAGTGATGTAGAAACACCAAACCCACAGCCTCCTCTCCCAGAGCGCATGCAACTTTCAACACAACCTACTGAAATCTCCCACTCTTGCCAGCCAATATTCCAGTAAAAGCTGTAACAAAAGCTACGTCTCAGCAGCTGTGAGTGGAGAAGCAGCACATCCATGGATGCCATTTCAAAGCACCTTAGAGACAGACACACCGATTAACCAACAACTGGGTGAGCACTGGCCACCGAACCACAGCCCCTGAGAATAGCAGGACAGCGCAATCCTGTGTTACAAACTCCTAAGAAAGTTATTAAACTGCCTGGGAACAGCTGCATTCATAGCAGATCCTTGCCAAGTGCCTGTCTGACAGACAAAAAGCAGGGGAACCAGACCCATGCTCCTCTGACCAAACTGCTGCCACAGCTCCCACACTATGAGTCTGAAGTCTGTTCTGCTAACGATTTTATAATGGAAAGTATAGTTTAAATTGCATTCTAGGTAAGGATTTGCTTGTTGGCTTTGCATATTGCTCTGTTTGTACTACCAATGATTCCCTGGCATCCAGAGGTGACCCCTGCCATCAGCCATTCAGCTGCAACCCTGTAACAGATCAGTTCAGAAACAGAAAACAATTCCATTCTCACAGGAACTTCACACTTTAACCCAGCAAACAAGTGAAAGGAAAGGACAGGTGAAAGAGAAGCAACACAGACTTTCGCCATGGATCACTGGTGGAGAGAGAAACCCAATCCATCAGCGACGGTACTTCAGCGCCCTGGTCAGGAGCTCTGAAGAGCACTGTGCTGCCTCGAGATGACGACAATAAGGACATGAATGGTTTCAACAGCCAAGCCACTCACTCGGTCCAAATACTTGAAATAATGAACAATAGCACCTGAACCACAGTAAAAATCTCATCTTTGTGGTATATGCAGTGGTCCCAGTTTCTCACACATGCCGAGATGAATTCAATACTCACACGTTATCCTCTCAGGACCTGTGGCTCCTGCTGTGCTTTTTGGGGTGAACCCTCTGTAGAGGTCGGCAGACCTCATAACACTGCCTGACTGGCACCCAGCACAGAGACTGGGAACCTCTCCCCCATCCTCAGACCCCTCACCTTACTGTCCACAAAAGCTTCCCACACAGTCCTCAGAACAAGTATTTGAGTTTCTAATGCTATTGCTGATCTATACCCCTTTGGAATCGTAACTTCTCAGATAATTTTGGTATGGATCATGTTAGAGAGCATGCCAGGAATAGGAAACACTGTTTGGTATGAAGTGGTGAGAAGGAAGTGCCCGGTTCCTAACAGGCAGCACCACCTCAGGCACCTCACATCAACAGAAATCCCCACACTTCACCAACAGCTCTAGTGGAGACCCAAAAGGACAGGTTCTGGGGAGGCGGTGGGGTCCCTTGTCACCGAGGCTTTCAGGATGTGATGGGACAGGGTGCTGGACAGCCTCACCTTGGTTCCCTTCCCACCAAAGGCTGGACACAATGATCCCTTAAGGTCACTTTCAACCTGGTCTGCTCTGGGATTTTAACACAGAATATGGCAGCAAATAAACAAGAATCTGAGCAACGTCACAAACATTTGGTGCCAGCTTAGCCAAGGTTGTGAGAAATACCCTCAGGAACCAAAGACTGAAACAACAATACATTTCCTTTGGAAATGGCTACTGACTGGCTAATGCTGAGGAGAACCACAGGTCCTGACAGCTGGAAACAGACCTCATCAAATGGTGAAACAGCAGCCAGTGTGAGCGGCCTCAGTGCTGGTGGCACCTACAGGTGCCTTGGAAATGAAGGCAGAGAACTCCAAACACTGCATACTGGGAAAACCCTGGGACTCACTTGGCACCTTGACTAGAACTGGCAAATTTAAATGAAACACCACTCCGAAGAGGAACACTCAGCTCTGAATCCCACCCTCCAACAGTACTTCAAAACATTTTAATTTAGTCTTTTTATAATCAAAATTAATTCATCAAAGAACTCAGCTGTGAGCATGCTGATATGGAAAGCAACCTAACACAAACTACTCAACTCGCGAAGCTGATTGGAAACAGTTCAGCAGATCCAAGCACAATGCAAGGAACTTTCTACACCTTCTGTTTGTGGAGAATCTAACACAGATGGGATCTTAACCTTTTCGTTTTCTCTAATAAATCTGAGACAGTTTTGGATTCAGTGTTGGTATTTGAAGACCCCATCCTGAACTAAAACAAAGCATCATTTGGCACAGGGTGGAAATGCCTTCATTTGGGATCAGACACAGTCAGTCTGTTGCCATTTTGCTTTAACGCAGGTTTAAACACCCTAAAGAACATATCTCCCATTAATATATTAGAAGAAACGGCGATAAACCAAATTCTTCTGAAATCTGGTTACTGCATTGAGGAGACACCATGCTAAGACCAAGGAGATCTGAAGCCTGACTTTCACACCCATCAGCCCCTGCAGCTCCTACTGGCTGCAGAGAAGCCCTGAACGTTCCACACCTTTAAAACAGAGACCCTGCAGCTGAATCCCCAACACAATCATCTTAAGGAAGCAAAAAGCTAGCTCACCACTCCCAAACCTATACGTTTCATGAAGAAAAATCGAGCAGGCAGAAAGGGGAGGGGAGACTCTGCCAGAAAAACAGCACCCAACGAGTGAGCGGCTGCCTAGCCCAAAGCGTTGCCTGCGGTCGGCCCAGCAGCAGTAACTCCTGCTTCTAAAATCACCTCTTGCAAGTACCTACCCTGAATCCTGGCCCCCAAAAGAATCCACCTTCCGAACTCCTCCAGGTGCCACTCCATGAGCATGGAATAAAAAAATCCAAAGCACTTTTTCCCACGTTTTCAACCAGATGCTATGAAAATCACCATGCGAGCCCAATGAGACACGGAATCACAGAATCTTTGAGTTGGAGAGGCCCTCTCAGCACATCCAGTCCAGCCATCAGCCCAACCCCACCGTGCCTGATAAACTCTGTCCCCAAGCACCATGACCACATGGTTTTTGAACCCCTCCAGGGATGGAGACTCCACCATTGCCCTGGGCAGCCTCTGCCAGGGCTTGAGAATCCTTCTGCCATCCCGGCATCGCTCTCTGGCAGCGCACAGTGTCTAGAGGCGCTGCTGTTGTGGTGTGCATGGAAATCCAACCTTTGCTAAAGCCCATGAGAACTTGCCATGAACCCCCATGTCAACAGCAGGACAAGGAACCGCCGGCTGCACCGCACGTGACCTTTCAGGTTATCAGCACAGAACAGAAAGCAGTTTCACAAGTCATTATCACAGCGCAGGCAAGTGCAGTAGAAGAGTGGTTTTGCTTACTTTGGTTCGCCTATCTTGACCCCCGGGTGTTGTGTGTAGGCATGGGAGTGTGTGCTGGGCGCAGACTTAAACGCCATGGGACAGATAGGACACTTGTAAAAGACTTCACAGTGAGAACCTTGGATGTGAGACTTGAGTGCTGCCACGTCAGAGTAAACGACATTGCAGTGCACGCAGCTGCAAAGAGAGCGGAGAAGAGTCAGTTCAGCCTTGCCAAAGCAGTGCTAGAAGAAATGGAACAAACACTCATGGTCAGGAATGTGGAGGAGACAAACACACACACACAACTGGATAAAACATCAATTTAAACAACCCAGTCTGAATCAACACAGAGAGATTTGGGTATCAGAAAGTGAGAACAGAGACATTTCCCAGGTTCAAACTGAAAATCTGAGAGGTATGAAATCAGAATGTGCTTTGATGGCACCACAACAAAACAGAAGGGCCAGCAGAGGAACTGTCTATTGATTGTGGGAAGAATGCTTCCATCCTCTGCGAATTTGCAAAGAGATTTTACCCAATGCATTTCCATCCCATGCAGTGGATTGTGTAAAGGGCACAGCAATTTAGGAACCACCCCCAAAATGGAAACCCAGGAAGAAAAACATTCCCATTCCCCTTGTTCAGAGTTAATGAAGACAAACTGGTAATGATTTTCTGTACGTGTAATCAAATCAACGCTTGGATTTGGAACCAAAAGAAGAGCAATTTAGGCTCAGGACAGCTAAACCCAATCTCTACAATCAGAGTGAACTATCAGATTGGAGGTCTGAGAGAGGTTTGCAAAAACATACTTCAGCTGTGCCGAAAATGTGTGACATTCCCGCATCTATTCTAAAATGAAACAACCAAAACATCGAGTTAATATTAGCACACAAGGATTTCTATACACAGTGGTCCCTCCAACTGCCACATGTCCCGTGCTAACTACTCCCGGTCAACCCAGGAACTAACTGCAACAGCAACTACAACACAAACATGTTTCTAACTGACCTGAGCTAAGCATTCAGCTGTACAATTTAAACTTAAAAGGCCTCCACCCTCCCAAGATGTTAATTGCAGCATCTGTCATGGCAGTATTATTGCTGTCACATGAACACAAACCATTTTTGACACTGTTTTAACACCCTGATGACAGCCATACAGCAGAACACAGCTATACACTGCACTCAGGAGTTCCCTTCTCCTTCTAAAATGTGTCTCCTTGGAATGTTATGGAACATCGTCTTTTCTTTTCTGAGCGCTCGATTTGCCTTCTCAGTGCTGTGAATGGATCCCCCATCTGCTCAGGCCCTGCTGGACACTGCATTTTCTGAAGGATGGTTCTGTCTCTCTGGGCCTGTGCAGATCCCCTCTGGCTGTACAGAGCCAAGCCTCTCATTGTGGCAGCACAGAGCACGATCCCCTCGTTAGCAGGAGAGAGCTGGGCTGCACCTCTCACCTGCCAACCCATCCCACCTTGCCTGGGCTCCATTCTCTGGGGATGTGACAGAATGAATGATCCTCTGCAGCCGCCACCGCGGGCTAACACAGTCTGTAAGGACCACGGTTTTCTTTCCTGGGCTGCCATAACAGCTTGCTTGTTTGCCCCTTGGAAGGAGGTAATTCAGTTCGGAATTTTCAGCTGGTTTTCTTCAGACAGCCTAAATCACTGAAATCGAACCCAGCTCCCTCATGGAGGTCCTTTGGGAAGGTGAGGCAGGTTACGCTGTTCCTCAAACAAGTGCACGGGGGTGACAAGGAGTGCCGAGGAGTCTAGGAAAGAAGAAGTGCACGTTCCCAGATGCTGTTCCTCTTTGCCTGAGCATTTTTGGTTTGGCCTCACCACACACAGAATCCTGACTCCGTGTGACACCAAATGTTTATGGTGCGACTTGAAAAGTTCAGTAACTTTGGATTCACAGTGAAAGATCCGCGAGTCTTCTGGTGTCAGTGGTGCAGGCCGGGAGTGCCTGCAGGTGACTCCACGCACCACCCAAGGGACAGAGTAGGGAGGGGAAACAGAGTGGAGGCAGGGATCTAAGGAATTCAGGACAAGACAGGCTACTGCCTGGGAGAAAAGAACAAAGGAGAAGAACCCAAAGCAAGACAAAGAGCCGGGAGTTGTCCCAGGCCATGGGTTCAATCTGGAAACACTGACACAGCAGCCAGCCTGATGCAGTGAAAATGCTTCCTTCCCTCTGGGGGAGATTGCGCTCCATCCCAGAGGCGTCTGGGTGGTGCCTCCATGGCAAAGCTGCCTGCTGCTACGGTTTTAAATCGCCCCTCTCCACCAGACAGGATGAACATTTCAGGAGCACAGAGCAAAGCTCAGCTGTATGGGCTGCTCTTCCATCTCCTGCTCACTGCCTGCCACTCAGTGCCAGTAAAATTCTGATAAAACCATTTCCCAAACGTTTCAAAACTTAACATTTCTGTTAACATTTCTCCATTTTCTCAGTGAGCTGCCACTACAGGGAAACAGAAAATTAAAAGGGAAACTGAAGAATGACAAAGAACCAAAAGAGCAGGCTGTTTGAATTAAAAAGGTAATCTTAGTGATCCAAAGTCAAAGGAACCTTGGCTTCCCACAGTCAAGCAAGCAACCAGACAAGGACCATGCTCCCATCAGCATCCCAATAATAAATCCAGGCACTCAATACTGAAAACTACTCTTCTACAATCTAATATTCAGTGTTCTGGAACAGCTGAGATTTTAAAGAAATATAGATCTGGATTCTCTCAACCTTTTGAACTGTTAGGTCCCAGATCTGACACTTTATGGCTGGATGAGATTAGCTGATGTTTTGATTTAATACCACATAAACCAAAGCAGAATCCTAAGGTGGCATTTACCCCCAATCTGTAGCACTAAAACCAATTTTGCCATGACAACCATAAACCCATGAGGCTGTGTTCTACAAACAATGCTTGTGAAAATGTAAAATGACTGTTAAAAGCATAAATTACAGACAAATTGACATAAAATTAATCATTATACTGACCGAAACCCAACTCTCCGGGTATAATGCAGGCAGTTCTTAGTGACATGGGTCTGGAAGTGGACAGATCTGCAGATTGCTCCACATTCGGGACACGTGTATGGAGATTTGTGCTGATGGATTCTCTGGTGTGACGCAAAGCTGCACTGGTTAGGGAGCAGCATCTGGCAGATAGTGCATGTCTTCTAAACGATAAACCAAAATAGACGAAACAAAAGGTTTGGTTCAGCTATACACAACATCTTGTGTCACACTGCGATACATCAGATAAGAGGTTAAATGTTACGACTGCAATGTGAACCAACAGCAAATTCAGGCTCTGCAGGACAGAGCTGGCGGGTGCTGGAAATCAGACACGCTGGGATGCTGGGCCATTCTGACCCATAAAGCTCTTCCACCCACTGCTGTTGGTGGGGACACACACTGCTCTGCACGGATTTTACCTGGACGGTGCAAGGGGCCAAGTACCATGGGAGAATCAAGCCGTACAGTTGAAACTCCATGCACCACGTGGAGCGAGAACCCACCAAATACATGGTCTGCCCTGTCCCCAACCCTTGCTCCTGAGGAGGTCTAACGGTGATATCCACAATGCCAATAAAATGGGATGGTATCAGGTAGAGAGCACACAGATCAGTTCAGAATGTCTTTTTCAGGCTAAAAGGTAACATCTCTGTTGTAGATTGTGGGTCTGAGTGAAACCAGAGAGATAAAACTTCCACAAAGCATTTCTTTGCAGAAGCAACTCACTAAACTATTTCTTTGCTTGTGTTTTTTTACCAAAAGCAATCAAAAAGAATCTAAGTTCCATGCTGACCAGATGCCAAATCAGGAACGCTGAGGTTCACTGGGTGCTTTGTGCCGCTTTAGGAATGAAGCGCAGGTGATACAGCCCAGCTGTAAAGCAGCTTTGCTTTGGCTTGGGCTGCTTTCCCTCACCGCAGGGCACAAAGAACAAACCGGTGAAAGCACCTCAGAAGAGGCTTTGGTTACAGCACCACAGGTCAGAGTTCGAAGCGGGGAGCTGACAGCTGGCATGGAGCTGCGCTTCTGCTTAGCTTCAGCCAGGGAAGCTGCTCCACTGACTTAACGGGAGCACTCGCCGCCTCAGGGCTGAGCGCAAGAACAAGCCTTGGCAGAACAGGGCTTTAACTGAATATCACTTTGTAAGACTTGCCCTGCAAGGTGTTTCAAATTATTAATTTGTATTACCTGGGACTTCTGAACCTCACCAGTGACTTAGGAAGACTTAAAAACAAAGCCAAGGCTCCTTTGTGCTATGGGTACTTATTAACATGAGATTTGCTTATGTTAGAAACGTTATCTGTAAGAGCCTTGCAGATGTGCTGATGTGCACATCTTGCAAGAATACAGAGCAAAACAAGATCTCCAGCACTGTGTCATAAATAATTTCCTACTCCACGTTATGAGGAAATCCTAAAATGAATACTTAAGAAACATCCCTTGCCTCATGGTAAGGACAGGTGCCTCACAAAAAGCCAGCCCCTTCCTCGAATGTAGGCATCTCTTCCTTAAACTTCTCTTACAAAACAAAGATCCAGATGACAGAGCAGCAGCATCGAAGCTGTGGAAGCAGCAGTAGCATTGCAAACAGCTCTCACAGCAGCCTGACGTACCAGTGCTGGCACCTATGCCAGTAAAATTAACCCGTTCACATTTAATCAGAGGAGATGGGCACAGACTCCAAGAACAGATGGAAAAAGCCTTTATAGTCACTGCATAAAAGGTCATTTTTTTCTAATAGGACACCATTTAACAACGAGGTCTAACGCAACTTCTTAACTGCCCCAGTGCTTTCAGAGTCTCGCTGATGTTCTAAGAACAAGCGTACCTTTGTATTACGATCTGCACACTCCATTTTTACTCCAAAACTCCCTAATCTAAATGCTTTCTTTGCGGGTGCACCCCAGTACTTTGGTTCTGTATCTAAAGCCAGTCACTTCAAGCAGCACTGTTAGCAGGGAACACCCTGTGGCCACGCACACAGCAGCCAGGAGCGAATTTCCACCGGGTACACCACCAGCGCTTACTCGGTGAACACGGGGGCCTGGTACCTTCGAACACAGCCTCCATCCAAACAGCTCCCAAAGGTCCCGATGGCAGCAAGACAGGAAACACAGGACATCACAGCAGAGGGAGTTAAGCAAAGAAGATCTCCCATTACCGAAATGCAGGCCAAGTACCAGCACTGCTGCCAGCCTGAAGGATCAGCAGATGGCACAGGTACATTCACCACTGTTGGGAAGGCTTTGCCAGAGGGGAATGTCTGCAGGGATTTGGAACCATCACCCTGATCAGAGCCTTTGCGACACAGCAACTCTGAAACTGTGCTCCAACACACAAACAGTCCCTTTGAAATGGCAGAGAGCTGTCATCAGCTGGCCAAGGGACCCATCACCTCCTGCACTCTGGCACGAAGCAAAGCTGGGCTGGGCTGTTGGCTTTGTCTTCAGCTCCGGCCTAGTGACAAACCCTGACTGACCCCAGCACTGCTGAAAATGGGGCTGCCACATCAGCTTGGCTGCTGCACTGCTCTGAAATCCTATCCTTCCCCATCTGGGCACTAACGTAACACTGAAGGCTCTGGAGTGTATTTTCATTACATAAGGAAACAGCAAACCAGAACTTCTTATTCCAGCAACAGAAACACACAGGGTTTCAGAGCCCCTCCAAAGTCTTTCCTCTGCGGGAAGCTGGGATGCTAGGCCAGCAGAGCCACATGACATTCTAGCCCCAGCTAAGCCCATCTACGACATTTCAACCCCAGCTATGCCTCTCACCCCGGCTTTGCAACACGCAGCCTACAAGATCCATCCCTAACGCCGGTAACTCTGACACCAAATGCCAATAGCTCTTGGCCGTTTTGAGGAAAGCAGTAACATGTGGAATCGTAACGGATTCCAGCAGAACAGGAAGCATCTACCAGGAAATATGGAAATATGCTACGTTTGCTTACCATTTTACTTCAGGCTTAAGAAGGCATTAACTTCCAGTCCTCTCATTCCAACCCCCACCAAAATAAAACAGTTTGTGAAGACCATCACCTGTCTGCATTTACAGTTAAAGTTCCAGACAAAAAAAGAGTCAGAAAGGAAAAGGGTGGAGGTGGGAAATAAAGATCCACAAGAACTATGAGGCTAGAGGGGTAAGAGCTTTGCAGTGACCCGGGGAGCGATGCACTTGTATCTATAAGGAGAGCTAACAGTAATTAGCCCAGGTTTGCTACTTCCACCCCAATAAGCAATGAGGGTTTCATTCCGCCTGCTAGTAAGCGATCCCATTCCCTTTAACAGGAATATCAATGGGAGTAATCTTTTATTTGCTGGGGCTGCTTTACTACTCTTTAGTGTCAAAGGAACATTCTACCTTGGTAAGAGGGGTTTGGGAAGACAAGAGATAACATTTCCTGCTCTGACTCTGGAACACAAGCCAGCAAACAACTCCCACTTCCAGAGCAATTCCATGGGCACCAGACAGAACAGTAACCTGCAAATAATAACTGCTTTCCTATCAGTTGTTTGCAAAATCCAAATATTTATCTTTATTCCTTCTTCTTGCCTTCCAAAGTTAGAATACCAATTTCATCTTGACTCTCTCCTTCCCCCCAACAATGGGAGTTTCGCAACAAAGAGCCAGTGCCAAGCACTAAGAAGGAGAAGGGAAGTCAGAGTATATTTTGTCCAAGCTTTTCGAGGGGTAACTGAGAATGAGAACAGTACCGCATGTTTATTAACAAATGTCTGTACAGAGCCTTTCTCCCACAAACACCATGCCTACATCAATACTTGGAGCAAGAAATGGACACGAGGGTAACAAAAGGAATGCGGGACGCACTGCTCTCCGACAGCAACCACTCAGATTCACAGGTTCCATGCTGGATGTTTCAGCATGGAACACTACCATGTGCAACAAAACCCAAGGTAAACAGGACCAGAACTGAAAACTCTGCAGGAGACAGGGAGCGGGCTAAGGGAGATAAGGTATTTTTAAGAGGGTATTTCAACAAAGAGCATTGAAAACTGCATTTATTAAGGTGGTTTTAAAATGGAACATGAAAACAGCAGCAAGGCTGAGATCCGTGCCCTAGTGCACTGGTATCGTGGCCTGGTTCACACATCCACTCTTAACAGGGAGAGAGTTCCCAACGGAGACACAGACAAATGGATGGGCAGCAGGCAATGCTGACTGGTCTCTGCACCTGCCTGGGCTCTCCTCCCTCCAGTAAATCACCAGGGCAAGCAGCATCTGCCAGGACAAGCAAACTTGGCGGCCACAAGGCAAAAGCACCCGGCAGAGGCATCAGGAAAGGGGAAAAGGTTCTTACAGATGGGCTTAGCAGGCCTGGCCATACAGAACAAAGCCCCAAGGAAAGCAACCACAGAACCACAGAATAACCAATAGCAAGCACTTCTTCATCCTCGTTCCTCTCTGGGTTTTCCTTTCAACTTCCCTCACCCTCCTGTCCTGCTCTCAGCATATCCGTCTGCCTCCCACTCACTCACTTTGTCCTAGTGCCTTCCTCATCACGGTTTGGTTTTACAGTGTAAGGTTTTGCACAGGGACGGCTGGACCTTTTCCTAAAGGTGACAGCTAATGGACCCGTCACAGGAAAAGAGACAGCTCTAACCCCAATAAGCACCAGCACAGGAGTTGGCTAACTGAGCAACTCCGTGTGCCATTCACTCCTGGCCGAGGGCTCCTGTAGGCGAGAGGAATGCTTGGCCTGCTCCTGGCGCTAAACAGAACCAGTGCTACTGCAGACAAATCCTAGCGATCCCTGAATGATGGGCTGTTACCGAGGGTGCCAGTTAAGGGGATTCCACAGACACTCAAATTCCAAAGCATAGGAAGAACCATTAAATTCTTAGCAAAAACCTCTATTAATTTCAGCTTTTGAATGTTCAGTGGTAAGAAACCTCATGCTTAATTTTAGCCAAAGTAGACAGCGTCACTTTCAGACCTCAGGGCCTAGAAATGTTCTAAGAAAACTCTCACTGACTTTTGCTATAAGTGCTCGCAGGGCTTTTTGTGGTTCTCATTTAAGCTTTTAATCATAGAGGTTCTGATAATGAACAGCTAAATGAAAATGAAACCACATCCAAAGTCTCCTAGGCCTAGAGATGGAACATTGGAATGTAAATGTATGATACTCTACTTGTCCGCTCGCGTCTGCAGCCTGCTGGAAATGAGTGGCAAGGGATGTCTCATCCTGGAACACTTCGTTACACTCCAAACACTTTAGACTATGCCTACAGAGTTTCGATGGATCTTCATCCAGCGGCATGGCTGGAATGATGGGAGTGCTGGCTGGGGCCGATATCACCGTCCCCGTGAGGCCGGACTGGATCTTTGCGCCAGCGTGCATGCCTGCTGCCCCAGGGCTTGGGAGCAGAGACGCAGCGGCAGTGCCTGGCGGAGATGCTATCATCTGATCTGCTGGCACCGGCTTTAGAATCAGGTGCGAACACTGCATTACGACTCCTTTTTCCTTGTGTCCGCGAGCATGGGAAAGGAGGCTGCACTTGTTGTAGAAAACCAAGTTCTTTGTGCAGTGGTTACAGGTCACTTCGATCCGCACGCTCCGCCGGTCGTAGTGCTGGGTCAGGCTCTTCTCGAGCGCAAATGAGTCGCCACACTCCAGACACTTGTAACCTCGCGTCGGTAACGTTATTCCGGCATTGGCAGGGGGGCTAAGGTTTGGGATGTAAACTGGAACGGGATTGACACTACTCAGCACCTTATTGAACGCTTCCACGACTGAACTCTGCAGGGATGACACCACCTGCACTCGAGACACTTTTTTTGAGGGCTGGGAGGCTGCCGCAGAAATTATTGCCTGCTTGATTTGCTGCTGAGGTTTGGTGAGCACTTGGCGGAGTTCGGAGGTGGTCTGAGCACCCTGAGGCAGCAGGTTAAGGTTGGCGAGATGGACTGTCTTTGGCACGAGTTTGGCACTGGCGAGGCTCGATGCTGGCACCACGACGGTCTGCTGCTGGATAGCGTTGGCGGCTTTGATAATGGCGCTGCTGGCACTCTGCACCGAGGCGGCAGATATCACGGTAGCTTTCACCGTTGTGTTGTTAGCAAGCTTCAGATTGATCACCTGCGAACCTGCCGTTTTAACTGCCGACACGGGGAGAAAGGCTGTGGCCACAGGTTTGATCGTGACCTGTTTCGGTGCGAGTTCTGCCGAGGCCACTGCGTTGGTGACCACTGTGGACTGGAGAGGAGCTCTGGGAGGAGAGGAGAGAACAGCAGCGGAGGTGGGTGAGGACAGGAGAGACATGGAAGTCACCATAGAAGGGCTCTGCTCCGGCTTTTTACCGGAGTCGAGATCGACCTCAGGCAACACTCTGGTAACTGTCCTCTTGATCTCGCCAGAGGAAGTCTTGATGGTCTTTATGCGAACCTTGGGGATTGCTGGTGTTGACCCTGCAGGAGAAGAGGGAGAACCTTTGCTGCTGTTCTCGCTTGACACGCTCCGGGGACTGTCGGGTGGTTTGAGAGACGGCTTCTTAGCACCATCAATGAGACTCTGTGACTCGGGGGATTTCTCAATGGCCTGGGGACTTTCACTCAAGTCTTTCGTTAATGGAGAAGATTCTCCTGAGTGAGGCTGCAGATCTTTACCAGGGTCTGTCGCTGCCTTTTTAGCACTTAGCGCTGCGATCGCAGCAATGCACGAGGAAAGCTTGGCTGATGACTTTGCTTTGGACTGTGAAATGCTGGCCAGACTGGTGTCACTCTTCTCAGTGCTCAGTTTTCCATCAAGCACCCTGTTATCAATAAGCTTTTCAGAACCATCCTTTAGCAATTTGTCCTCTGTTTTTCGAGCTTTGAAAGGCTCGTAGACACCTAAATTCATGGAGTTTGTCTCTGTCTCTCGTTTAGCAACTTTATTTTTATCTATACTGCTTGAAACAGCGATTCCAGACTTCATCAAGCTCTCTCCCCCAAGCACCTTCAGTTTGTCATATTCCTGCTGGGATACAGATCCTGCCAGGACATTGGCTCGGAAACTTGCCCGCATCTCCTCTTTATCTGGAGGGTCATCCACTTCAATTTTTTCATCATCATCAAATTCTTCAGCGCTTGATATCGGGCTAAACTGGTTGAAGGCTGAATCCTTCAGTGCAGCCTCAGAAGCTGACCCATCATCTTTAAGTGACTTCCCCTCATCCTTACTGTAATTATCGAGTGCTGACGATGTCAGAAAGCCATTGTGCAAGCCGTTGCCCGTAGAATGGTGCCCATCCTTGTCCACACCTTCGGAGGAGTCAATAGTGCGCACGTTTTTCACAATGACACTCACGCCAACATCAGATGATGAGGGGGCATGAGCATCTTCATCCGTGTGAGCATTCTGTTTTATGTGGCTTTCATGGTCATCGTGTCCAGACTCGATAGCTGCTTTTGGATCAACCATGTCTGGTATGTCAAAGGCGGCGAGGAGGTCATCGAAATCCGGGGTCTTCATATCCCCCATGGTCATGTATTTGGTTGTAAGCAAATCTGTGAAGTAAGCAGAGTCATCACATCAGTATTCAGGCTCCAACAGCACAGTCTTACACAACATACGCGTGTGCTCACACAGGCTGTGCTAAAAGCTGCTGTGTCACCTCTGAGGTAGTATTGAAAAAATTGCACCTTACAGCAGTGCTCCAGTGCACATGCCCAGTCAAACTCCTACCCCAGCAGCTACAGCAGTCCAACCCTTTCACATTCTGTACCCAAGACATTCTATTCTCTCCAGCGACCTTCCTCCTGCCTTCTACGATCACACTAGGATCACAGTGAGATACCTAGACTTCCATGAAAATAACATCAGGCAAACTCCTTAGTCTGGATTTTCGCTTGCATTCCCAACCCAATAACCCTTCTTGCAGATGGCAGCAGACGTGCTTCACCTGGTAGTTTAGGACTATTGCAGTGTTTTCTATAGATTTAATTGCTTTATAAGAACTATGGAGTAAGCATCTCTGCATGCTCACAATCTCTTTTTTTCTCCAACTCCCGTGGCCTGCCATATCCACACTACTCCTGACGTGTGTCTCACCTACTGTAAAGACCTCTCATAGCAGGGATCCTACAGCCTCCAATGTAACCTATTCCTGTCGTTCAGTGTTACGTTCCCTACAGCATAAACTGAATCTCTCTGGATGTGATCTGCATGAACTCCATCTGGTTCCGTTTCCCCTCCTCTCCACAGCAGCACTTTGCTCTGAGAACATCCCATCCCTTGGTTTTCTCCAGAAAACAGCAGAGCTTTAGTGTTTTCCCTCCTCTCACATATAACATTTTGCAGATGCTGTTCTTTCTGTTTGCCACTGGCCTCTATGGTTGGTTTTTTCCTCTTTCCAATTCCCAAACTCAAGCATGAAATTTTAGGAATGCTCTGAGAGCCCTCCTAGGTTTAAACCCCACGGTGACGTTTGTCTTTTTCCAGAGGTGTGCAGGGAATCACTTACAGAGATCTGAAACAACGCATTACAGAAAGCACTGAAGCATTTTCGCTCTCTTTCCTAACCACGCTCAGGTCCAGTTTGTATTGTTGTGGCAGGGCTGGCTTTAACAAACTTTCGCTGTGCAGTAATTATCAGGCCAAGGTCAGTTCCCACGGGAAAGACACCTCCCCAAGTGAGTGTTACAGTTAGAAAGTGCCCGTTCAGGTGGCATCCTGCCTTTGTGTGGGCACTAAGGACTGGAAAACACTCAGTTACATAGCTCCATGTTCTGTCTCCAGTACAGAACCATGGTGTGCCAAACGGCAACAGGGCTCTCCAGGGCTCTCCAAGCATCTCGTGTCAGCTCAGAGGAGCAGGAAACTACTTGCCAATGGAGATACACCCAACAACTTCCTTCCTCCTCCTCTCAGCTCACTATCCGAGCTCTGGAAGCTCCTTGCTGCTGTCAAATCCAGCCGTGACAACACTAAGAGAAGCCAATCAGGGCATGTGTATGTTTAAACACCCATTTTTACGTGTATCACTATCATCATGGGCAGCGCTGCGACCGCTCCTCGCAAAGACATGGTTCATCGCAATGGCCAAATCTCTGCTGGACAGAGATGCGCAGGGCTGGTGCCTTCAGCACACCAGCTACTTGGGAAGCCATCAGGGACTCCATGAAAGGCAAATGAGGAACATTTCCTGAGGACACTAGAATACACAGACATTCCCCACGGTACCTTCAAATAAACACTTAAGTTTTGGTAACTGATTACACGGCCCATTTCATGGTTGTGCTGTTCTGTCTGACGTCAACTCCTTCTCATCAGACCAAGTCCTTCTGCGAAGCTGAACTCGCCATGTGGTTCTCTAGAAAATACGAGCGTGCCATTGCGACTGATGAATTTACTCTCTTAATTAACTCGCAGTTCCTTTACTTAATGGACAATCTATAACAGCCTATCATGGCAAATGCTCATTATCAAGACTGCACTACTTTTGTAAAGCACACGGCTATAATCCATACTTATCAGGCAGAAGATTGCTTCCTAATGCTGCTAATTCTGGGTTTATTGTGTATTTGTTTAATTACAAGATTTAAACCCCATTTATTCAAAAGCAAATTTCTAGCCCTTGTGCATTTAGAACTGGTAACGGAGGTAAAACGAACACAGAGAGTTAAGAAAAGAGAGCAGACGGGTAAAGGGCACAGCTCAGCTCTCACCAGAGACGGACCCATTGTGCCCTGCACACGTGGCAGCAGGCGCCTCCCCGCACCAACATGAGGTGGCGACCACGCTTACACGCTGTCCTGCAGGCCGGATTGCAGGCTGCCCCTGGCCAGAAGGGGAGCGGAAGAGCCACGACTGTAAAGGCATAAGCAGAAAGTGAAAGGGCCGCTCCTGGAGCGAGTGCCTCCTCTGAACAGCACGAAGAACACGGCCCGGGCTTTAGCCAAAGGAAGATCCCCTTGACTGTTCCGCTGGGCTGCTCTTACCAATTGGCCTCTTCACGCCAGTTCATCGGATAACACATTCCAGCGAGGCACTCGCTTGGGTAATTATGTCAAAACAGGAACCAGTCCATGAGAACTCGCTACCGACAGCGGCAGAAGCAGGATAAGAACCTGACGCTACACCCATGAGAAGCAGTCAAATCCCTGCACATCTCTTGGGACCTTCCTGTCCTGGCTGTCAGGATGGAAAGCCTAAGGATGCATTCAAAGGTTTTAAAAGGCTAAAGAGGGAAAAAAACCTGCAAGACGCACCACATCCGGGAGCTGCTGCACAATGATCAGTGATCCAGAGACCATTTTGGAACGCTGCTCTCATACAGCAACTGCGTGTGCAGATGTGCAGAAAGCTGGAATATGCAATGACACGAATAACACACAAAGAAATACCAGAGCTTAGAAGGGAATAGCTGTTTCAGAGGATCAGTAAAGGCAGGCTTGTTTCACTACATGGAATTCTCATCATTCGTCCCCAAGCCCTGCAAGTGGAGGGACTGGAGCTGTGTGAGGGAACCCACCAAACCTTCTCTTTCATGCTCCATGCCAAGGGAGGAGCAGACACACAGAGAAGGAACCATTTTGTCTCACTTCCTAAGCTGATTTATCCTGTAGCTGGGGCTTGAGGGAGTTGTGGATGGGGCCAGTGTTCTCCACAAGGAAGGCCAAGCTGCCTGTCAGTTTCTGCTGAAATTGAAAGGTACTTCTGGTGTAAAGCTGAGCAATTGTCAGCTCTCAGGACAGAGGAAGTTCAACAGCCTAATGAGAAGAAGGAAATGGAATCAGGTCCTACCTCCAAAACACTCTGATTTTGCTCTGTCAGGAACAAGAACAATGCCAAGTATTCCAGGCCTAGCAAGGACCAACAATCCTCCTCCCTTTCCGATACTGTCCCAGTTCATATTCTGTACCCATGAAGGCTTCTAACTATTGTTTCTGGATCACAGGCCTGGTTCTCCACATTTAATTTCTATTCTTTGATTTCATCACTAACATTTAAAGAACTGGCCAGCGTTTCCTCCTTGACCCTCGACCTCCTGCTCATCCGAATCTCTGCTGCTCAGCCACAAGCCTGGTGAGCCTGCAACTCCTTTAACAGTCTGTACCAGCCCCGGCTTTCCTGCAGTATTAAATTCCTGCCCTTTGCCTCCAAATCTCACAGAACTGCCTACCTCACACCACGTAACTCCAGGCCTGGGCTCAAACCACCGCTCCACTCTAGTTTCCCTCGGCAGCAAGGCTAGTTTTTATTGAAGGAAGTGGGAAAACCCCAACTTCCATGTTCACCTGCTGATGGAATCCATGTTCTTGTGACATTCCTTTACCCTCCCTGCGCTCCTCCTTCAGTGTTTACCTCTGTGCTCTGCAGAGCTGTGGCCTGTCTACTGCTTAGGGCACAGACCTTTGCTTTTGCATGTCCGTGGAAAACCAGCGCTCTTTCCCATACTGCGAGAATGAGAGCATGGAGATCCTGCTGCTCAGTGTCCAGCACACGGCCGCGTCGTGGCTTTGTGAGAACGATGCTGGTGTGACCACACAAAAACTGTTCCGTGACACAACATTCCAGAAGAAAATCCTGGTAATCTGGTATAATGACACCACTTTCAAGCACAAGTAACAATGCCTAAATAACATCACACTCCTCCTGGAACAAAACGCTGCCCAGGCAGCAGTCCCAGCCCCACCAGCACAAAAGCTTTGGGTATTCATTTCTACATTATTATGCCAAGACATTTCACCAGGTGGAGAAGCCTGAAGTGAGTCAGTTGGAATTGCAGAGATGTACACCCTAACATCAGCCTGAAACACAGATGGCAAGCAGTTCGTTAGCTGTTACACGTGTATCAGTAGGTAGGACTGGCTGACACAGAATTCCAATCACTTCCTTTAAAAGCCGTGTCTCTGATGGGAAGGCAAGAGCAACACAGGAATCCAACTACCGAACCCTCTCAGGAAATAAGACCCCATCTCCAATCACAGCACGGTGTGGTAGGAAACGTGCAGCGGGCAGGCAGGATGTGCAAGGATACCCACTTCAACCACAAGCCCCAACACCCTCCACACTCACAGGGAATACAGGTTCCTTGCTGCTTACTGAAGGTCCCACAGGCTTTACAGAAGCAAAACCCAGACCTGCTTCCAGACATGGAACTTTTCTAATGGGCATTGATCTTTTAGGATGAAGAAATCCTCGCAATATGCACAATTTCATAAAGACAATCATAGATTTGCGGAATGGTTTGGGTTGGAGGGGACCTCAAAGCCCATCCAGTTCCATGGACAGGGACACCTCCAGCTGTATCAGGGTGCTCCAAGCCCCATCCAACCTGGCCCTGAACACCTCCAGGGATGGGGCAGCCACCACTTCTCTGGGCAGTCTGCGACAGAGCTTCCCTATCCTCATCATGAAGAATTCCTTCCTAGATGTTTGCTTAACCACATTTCCACAGGGTTTCCTGGCAGCAATAACAGACTGACTGGTAGTTTGTGACTCCTTAGAAGCTTTATCCTGTACTCCTCCATTTTTAATTTCCTTGGTTTTTTGCCACATGCGTATCTCAAGTTCTCTTTGGGCAGGAGAAAGCAGGAAGGGAAGGAGCAGGGGCACCCTCTGAGGCCTGTCCATTTCCTCTCCTCACACCACCACTGAGCTCCTCTGGCACCATTTACAGAGAGCCATGTGGAACTGGTTCCAAGTTCACTGTTACCCGGCAGAAAGCACAGAGACAGCCCAATACATTGTCACGGCACCTCTGATCCCACACCACATGGAGCCAAACTGACCACCTACCTACAGCTGGCCAAGTGAAACCTCCCTACATTTATCAAGAGATCCAGTTAGGGCACTGGCGCAGCAGTTTCTGGAATTCTTCCTAACATGGGGATCAGTTCATGAAAAGCAAGTAAATCCCTGTGCCATTATTTTTATACTTGACTTAAAAACGAATTATAAAAATGGCTTGATTTGGTACTTCTGTATGTGAAATGGGCTGGGATAATCTGGGTGTGCAACAGGAACAAACACAAGTTTGAGGTTCCGGATGGAATGTCAGTTGGAATCCCACCCACATGGCACTTGATACCCGACCGCTTCCTCTAATGCATTATTTTTCAGTGGATGGCACCTCTTGCTCCACACCAGTGGGCAGCAGCGTGGGCAACCTCGGTGGGAGGCAGGCAGGGCTCGCTTGTGCCACACCGGCAACACCCGGGCCCTGAGACAGCAACACCGGCAACACCCGGGCCCTGAGACAGCAACACTGGCAAAGCCAAGTCCTAAGACAACAGCACCAGAAACAACCAGGCCCTGAGACAGCCAATCCGGCAACACCCAGGCCCTGAGACAGCAACGCTGGCAACAACCAGGCCCTGAGACAGCAGGGCCATTTGGGGAGTTTCCACACACACGTTCCCAGGAATCTGCGCTATATTTGTATCTTCACACACATTCACACTCCTAAGAAAACCAGTGTTAGTTAATTCATTCAAAGATGGGTCAGAACACGATAAATCATCCCCCTTATTCTGCAGATGGAATCCCGAGAGAAACCTGAGTGCAGGAGGAGGCCGCGATGGCTGACACAGAGAACAGCCCGGCAGCACCGAGCAGCGTTTCCGCTGGCGAGCTGGCCTGCACGCAACGGCGAAACCTCCTGGTGACTGGCAAATCAGAACAAATATTAGACTGAAAAGACAAAACTCACCAAGAACAGGGCGGCCTCCAGCATCTATTCGGGCTTCTCATCTTACAGCCTACAAAAATCCCTGCAAATTCAACACCTCCTTTGCTAAAAATAAACATTCATGGCACAGATCCTGTTCTAAAATCCCAACAAAACAGATACACCGAATTTAGTGGCAATTCAAGAAGTTACCGTTTTAAAACCGCTTACTATTCTCAGAGAGAGGAAAAACCCCAAGAGGTGCTCTCAGGTAACATGGATTTTAGCTGACGCTCAGAAAAGGGCATGCAGCAAGAGGCAGGATTCCTGTCGTGCAACAAGAATTCCCGTCTGCGAGCACAATTCTGCCATCAAAGGCAGGTCTCCGCATCCCCATTTGGGAGAGGGAGCGGAGGGGAGCGGAGGGGAGCCCCCTGCCCTGGCCGCCCTGCCCAGCCCAGCTCGGCCCCGCGCCGCAGCCTCTTCCCTCTCGGACAATGAGCGCGGCGCAGCCGCAGCCTCCGCAGCACTTACCCGGCTGCCTGTGTGCGGAGCGGGGGGACCGAGCCTCACGGCGGGGACGGCGCGGCCCGCTCCGCGCCCGCCTCCATGTTTAGCTTGATTGCAGATTACCCGAGCGGCGACCCCGGCCCGGGGCTGGAAAATCCTGCTGGAAAGGATTCTGGGGCTGCTGGTTTCCTGCTCTAGGAAGCGACAGCTCTGGCAAAAGGATCCCCAAGGCAAAATGTTTAGTGTTCGCCCCTGTAAGCTCTAACAGCCTTTGTTCTTCCCTTTCTACACTCGTTACCGCTTTCTCCCGTCTCGCCCTCTCCCTCTGTGAATCCTTCAGCCTCCGCTCCCAGACACGACCGCGGGCTCAGCGCGCGTTTGGCTTTCAGACGGTGGGGGGGACACACACACACTGCTGCCCGCTCTCCGTCGCTCTGGGTTAGGGGCGAGCGTCCCCGGGGAGCCGGCGCTGCCCCTCGCCGACCGCCCCCGAGCGCGGCGCCGCCGCCCCCGCCGCGAGCGGCTCCCGGGGGGCTGCGCTAAGGCCGGGGCCGCGGGCCCGGGGCCGCGGGGCCGCGGCGCTCGGGAGCGGCCGGACCAGCCGCCTCCGGGTCACGCGCGGGCGCTGCCATGCGGCTCCCGGCTCGCCGCGGCCGCTCGGCGGCCTGCTCGGCGCCTCGGCTATCGCTGCGCCTTTGCCCGGAGCGGCTTTAATCCTATTAAACCTGGAGGCCGCCGAGGGCGGGCGGCGCCCCGGCCGCCCCCCCCCGCGCCGCGCGCCGCACCTCACCTGCGAGCCTCGGCCTCCGCGGGGCGGGACGGGCCCGGGACGGCCCCGAGCCGCACGGCCCCGCCGCACGGGCCCCGCCGCGGGGGCTCCGCGGCCACCGGGGGACGCGCCGCGCGCCTCGCCCGCCGCCAACCGGATCCAGCCGGCGCCGGGCACCCCGGCACAAAGCGGCGGCCCTGCCCGCGCCCCCCCGGGCCCCGGAGACACGGCCGGGGCCGCACCCGCACCCGCACCTGCACCGCGGCCTGCGGGCACGGAGCTGGGCGGCTGGGGCGGTGGGAGGCCGGGACACGGGGAGGATCGTGCACGGGGAGATTGGGACACGGGGAGACAGGGATACGGGGAGATGGAGCTATAGAGAGACCGAGCCACGGGGAGACAGGGACATGGGGAGGATGGTGCACGGGGAGATTGGGACACGGGGAGACAGGGACACGGGGAGATGGAGCTATAGAGAGACCAAACCACGGGGAGACTGGGGCACGGGGAGATTGGGACACGGGGAGATGGAGCCACAGGGAGATAGGGGCACAGGGAGATGGAGCCATAGAGAGACTGAGACAAGGGGAGATGGAGCCGCAGGGAGACTGGGACATGGGGAGATGGGGACACAGGGAGGCTGGGAGATGGGGACACAGGGAGGCTGGGACATGGGGAGACTGAGAAACAGGGAGATGGGGACACAGGGAGGCTGGGACATGGGGAGACTGAGGCACAGGGAGATTGGGACATAGGGAGATGGAGCCACAGGGAGACTGGGACACGGGGAGACTGAGAAACGAGGTGATGGAGCCATGGAGATCCTCAGCCATGGGGACCCTGGGCCACGGGGAGTGCGAGCCACGAGGAGCTGGAGCACTGGGGGTGCCAAGCACTGCGGAGCCCCAAACCCTGGGGACCCCAATCACTCCTTGCACTTTACAGCTGCTTCCCACACTCTCCCTGCAGCCCCCAGCCCTGGGGAACCTGACTGCTCCCCACATCCCACAATGTCATGGAACACCCAAACCCTGGGGAGCCCCAACTGGGCCCCGCATCCTCCCTGCAGCCCTGAGTCCGGGGAGCCCCGAGCCCTGTGGAACCCCAAACCCTTGGGAGCCCCTGCCTCCCTGCTCCCTCCTTGGTGGAGCTCTGAACGGCCTGGGCAGTGCTGCCCCCCCAAGCCCCCTTGCGGGGTTCAGATTGTCCCCTTGTATGACTGCATGGTCCCTGGGGCAGCGGAGAGCAGGGAGCAGGGAACAGCTGTCCGGCCATGTGTCCAACCATCTTTCTGTCCGGGTGTCCGGCTGGGCATCCAGGTGGCTCCTCTAAGGCCAGTCCTTCCCCACTTCCGTGCTCTCCTCACAGTGCTGGGGGCTGCATGGGGCCCCCATCCCTGGGGTCCCCGGGGTGGTGGGGCCTGCAGGAGGCACCTGGGGCTCCCCCACACCGGCACCCCAGCCCTGCTCCCCTGGAAAGCATCCTGGCAGCTCCAGCCTCCCTGCTCAGGGTATTGGGGGATCCCTGCTCACAAAGGGGGATCGCTTCCCAAGAGGGAACCGGCCGCCATTGCTCCCCTGGGGCCCCCATCAATTCCCCAGGGCTCCTATCACTACTACGGGGCCCCTATTGCTCCTACAGAGCTCCCTTCACTTCCTTGGAGCTCCCATCTGCCTAATGACCCTCCCAGCTCTCCCCAGAGCTCCTGTCCCTTCCCTGGGGCCCCCATCGCTCCCCCCAGGGCTCCTCTCACCAGGGCTCCAGGTGGGGCCTCCCCAGAGTGGGAGAATCCCCTCCCTGTTCCTGATGGTTCCGCTGCTTTGGGCGCCCCATGGGACATGGGTGGTTTCTGGGCTGCGACTGCCTGTCACCGGTTCACGTGGAGCTTCTCAACCCCAGCACCCAAAGTCCTTCTCCTCAGTGGCACTCCAGATCCATTCCCTGCCCAACTCTGGTGCAGGACCTTGCTCTTGGCACACACGATCCCCATCTCAATTTTATGCGTTAGGCCTGGTTTTCACAGAGTCTGTAGACAGGAACTACATGTTATGATTGAAGGCGCGGTTCTTTATTCACATCATTAACGCAGTGGAGTTGCAGATGCCCTGCGTGGCTGTTAGCACTGCTCCTGGGGTGGATCGGGCACTGGTGTCAAACTCCAGCTCATCCCACTTAGCCACAACAGCAGCAAACTGCCCCGTTGCCATTTTGGCCACCGCTGAATCTGACAAGTTTATAGGATTTGAATATAATCAATTGACCTAATAATTTATATAAAAAACAAATGTTTTTGTGTGCAATGTTCAAGAAAGGCCAGGAAATCCAGCTCACACGAGCCTGGGGTCATCCTGGAAGTGACCTGCAAAGTTAGGCTGTAACACTAAACACCCTATTCTTTCCCAATTAACTGGTAAACTGATTTGATAAAAGTGGAAACCACAGTCTGTTTTCTTACTCTGCAGTCCTGTGCTTGGCCTGTGTGATAGCACAAAGAAACAGCAGCTGCTGCTGCTTCAGTATTAATATCTGCACTGTTAATTGATTTCACACTCTGTGCATGGCACGAAGGTACTTGTGCACGCTGCTTGTCAGGCAGATTTACTGGTCTGCCTTCGCCAGGTCTTCTTGACATCTCTGTGGCATAAAGTGTCACCCCAAACCATACAATGAGAGTTCTAGTGTCAATTACAAGTGGTGCCAGGCTGATTACTCTTCTCTACTGGCTTTTTAGCTCACACATGCGATACTGGGCAGCTGTGATGCAAGTGTCCCTACAGCATCACCTCTGCTTTCGGTCGATTTTTAGCACATCGACCTTACCTCTTGGATCTGAGATTCGGTCCTTACATCTTCTCAAGGGTGTTGTGACTCTGCCAGTAAAGCTGTTTTGGTTTGCTGTTGGCGAGGCCACTGGTTGTGTCAAGTTATCCAGTGTTTCTAGAGGTGTGATAAGATGGAGGACTTTGCTAGGCAGAAATCAATAACCGGCTTAACATACACCTTACCTGCTGCTGAGGTCAAGTGGAAGTTAAAATCTGGGATGGTTTGGATGGAACGTGTCTCTGATTGTAGCAAAGAGACGAAGATGCAACAGACATGCATGAACTTGCATCCGCATCTGTAGACTCTAAATTACAGACTCCTCCTGGCCCAGCAGCACATTAAACCCCAAATCTGCTGTGCACTGTGCTTCTCGGAGTGTGGGAGCACGGTGGCTCCTGGCCAGCTGGGAGGCTGCAGAGCTGTGATTTATAGCAACGACTTACCCCACAGGCGGGCAGAGGAGTGAAAATTCACCTAACGCTCCCTCCCTCCAGATGCCTGGATCTCATCTACAATTTGCCAGACTCCCCACAGCCCCCAGCTCGCCTTCTGCTCCCAGCGCTGGTCTGCACTGGGGCTGAAGGGGCTGCTCCGTCTGGCTCTTACGCAATGTCTGGAAAGCCCTTCTCTCCATCGCTTACTGGGATTCAGGATTTTAGGGAGTCAGCCTTGCTCCTCTAAACCTTCCTTTGCAGCCTCTAAACCTTCATTTCTGACCTCCCACTCCACCCTCAGCTACGAGGATATTCTGGTGCTTTGCTTCCGTGCCTGTAACCCTGTGCGCAATGGAGCAAGGAGAGACAGAAAGCAGAGCCCATCACCAGTGGTGTGAGCGGTCAGGGGGTCTGGGTCCGTCCAGCCAGGTGCTCAAGATCCATGGTGAAACCACAGTTAATCCACTGGACGTCACATTTCCCTGTGCTACAAGGAAAGGTTCACTGCTCCATGGAGGATGGAGCCTGACCCACCGTCCAAAAGCAGACAAACTGACTGGTGACTGGGGAGTTAGCTTTCGGTTTTTAAACCCAATATAATACAGATGTGGGCCAGTTCTAGTGAACTTTTGAAGCACATTTTGGTAATCGTAGTCTGGACCATTCTACAGAAGCAATGCAGTCTGCATTTTCCACTGGGATTCGCTCAGAAAAAGAGCATGGAATTGTTGCCAGTCAGTGATGGAAAGTGTGTGCAGCCCATGTACAGATGCAAAGTCCTAAGCCTTGTCCTGTCACTGCAGGTCCTGGTAAAAATTCTGTCTCCATCTTTCCTGTAGGCCCCCCCTTTAAACACTGAAAGGCCACAAGAGGGTCTCCCTGGACCCTGGTCCTCTCCAGGCTGGACAATCCCAACTCTCTCAGCCTTTCTTCATAGCAGAGCTGTTCCACTCTTCCAGCCCTTGAATAATTTCTGTGGCCTCCTCTGGCTCTTCTCTAAGAGGTCCAGGTCTTTCTTGGGCTGGGGACCCCAGATCTGGATGCAGGGCTCCAGGTGAGGGCTCACTGGAGCAGAGACCTGCTGGCCACGCTACTGGTGATGCAGCCCAGGATACTGCTGCTCTCTGGGCTGCAAGTGTAGAGCGTAGGCTCATGTAGTCTTGTTTTGTTTGGCACTGAGGTACCGTCCAGCAAGGGGCTCTGGGCCATCATCCCCAGCCTCAGTCCTCTGCCTGTGTCACCAGCAGTCACACCGCAGGGCCACGTGCGGACTGCAAAACGTGAGGCTGGTGGAAGTTCTCAGGAGCACTGCGGTCTCTTCCGCTTGCTAACACCTTCCAACTGCTGGGCCAGAACCCCCTCCGTCAGCGTTCTTTCCCCGCATCAGCCACCTGCACGATTAACATCCAGCGTCACACAAAGCTCATCAGCCTGGGACATTGAAAAATGGCTGTTTTGTTCCCTCACCGTGCCATATGCAGGGGCTTTTTCCTTCCTTCCCCTGATATTTATTCAAGGATATGAGGATTATTTCTGAATTATTCATCAGGCGATATCTGATGAGGCTGTGGCAGTGCTGCTCCCGCTGCCTAATGAATGAGCCATCAGCCTTTGCAGATGGTGCTGTCAGCAGCTCTTGGAGCGCCAGGCGCTCACCTGCGTTTACTCAGTGCTCTGTCAGGAGGGGAGCGCGGCACCTCCACAGGGCCGGGATGTGCGTTCCGCTGAAATATCCCTTACGTGGCACGTCAGGTGCAGTTCTCCCTGGCTCACTCGCTGCCGAGCCCACGGCATGGCCTCGGCTGGCACTGCCTAGAGGAGCTACACGTGGAGTTCCCACCGGGCACCGGATGCGGCTCCTCTCAAGGCTGGAATCCTGCAAACCGGGCAGGGAGAGGAACTGGGTTTGCAAGCCTTGACTTTTGGGTTAGACCATGTCTAATACAGTGATCCAGAACAGAAGATCTTAGTGCAGCTGAGCAGATGCCCTCCCAAACTGCACCTTACAGCAATTCAAGTGATGAAGGGAAACCCCTGAAAAGAAGTTGCTGGCAGTCAGGATGCTTTACATACGTGCTGTCTTTCTACCCCGCTGGGTCCTATGAGATGTGGTCACATTTCAGAGCCGTGGCTCCCTGTGCGAGCAGAGGCAGATACTGCCATGTGTCCAACCAGCCTCTGACTTTGGGAACAAGGAGTAAGAGGTGACAGAAGGCGCTGTGCTAGGCATCCCAAGCAGTGGACTGAGGAGAGGCACAACTGGCATAGGCGCATCCCTGCTTTGGGAAGGTCTTTGACAGCTGTGGGAAGACTTTCTCTGTTGAACTGGGGGGCATTGTGTAGCTCCTGGTGCCAACGAGCTAGAGAAATCGAACCGAGAGCATGCGGCATGCTCATATGCACCCACTTGGCAGCATTCCCTTGGGGCTGGCAGAGCAGCAGCTGGGGAAGGGAGCAGAGGCGATGCTGTGCAGCTGCAGCCATGACCGTCACCGCAGCAGGCGTGCCTGCCAAGGGAGGGAAGGTCAACCAGATATGCGGCACTGCTGGCAGCAGGGCTGGTGCCCCTGCCTTTCCCTTTGCAGTGGAATAAGGACATAATAAAGTAAGGATAAAGGAGAATCCAAAACATTCAGAGCTGACTGAGCAAGCCAGCAGAAGAACTAAGTGAAAGCTGCTAGCAGGCAACTCAGAAACCTTTGCTTCTGGAAGCAGCTCGATCTAGGGCAAGGTTAGTTCTAGCAATAGCGATTTGTATGCGGCTCTGTTTACCTCAGGAGAAGCTGTCCTGGTGGAGCTGCTTCAGCTGCCTGTGGTTTCCGATTCCAAGCTGCCCAGGATGTTCCTCCTACAATTGAAGCAAACATAGAAATTGAGGCACCTTGCTGGTTCACAGCCCAAACAGCCTGGGAGGCTTTTGTCTCCAACGTTCATGCTGGTGCTCCATGGCTCCTGCTGGAGGAATGACATCTGAGTTATTGCCCTGACTGTCAGGGTTATACAAATTCCACTTTGTATGACAACTCTAGTTTTCTGTAGGGAAATTTTCCTTTGCTGCTGCCTTGATGGTGTCCACTGAACAAACCCTAATTATGCAGCAATTAGCAACCCATCCTTAGGCTGGCACTGGTCAGAAGCCACTGGGTGTGGGTCCTGGGGGCTCTGGGCTGCAGGGAAGGGGCCGACATAGAATCATGGAATGGTTTGGGTTGGAAGGGACCTCAAAGCCCATCCAGCTCAACCCTCTGCCATGGGCAGGGACACCTCTCAGTGGTTCAGGGGGCTCTAAGCCCCATCCAGCTTGGCTTTGGACACCTCCAGGGAGGAGGCATAAGGAAAGCAAACTGAAAGGCAAGGGTCCGAAAGGCTTCCTGGCTGAGAGTGTTTGGGTTTGTGTGGAAAGGCTTCTGAGAGCCAGAACAGACACCCAGACCTGTGACAAGTGGAAACCAGAGCAGAAATCGCTTTTGAGAAGGGTGCAACGCACGCATACTTTGCATCTAAGTATTAAACGCAGTATAACTTGATTGAAAAGCCTGGATTACAGTGGAAGGGCAGGTGGCGAGGCTCAAAGAGCCGGTACGGGCGCTCCAGGGATGGTGCGTGGGACGCGGGGGGGGGCAGCAGCACGCCCCAGCCCCCTTGGCCCTCAGACCCAGCGAGGGCTCCGTGCCCGCCACCCGCAGGACGGCACCCAGGGCTGCCAGCGGCCGAGGCGGGAAGGGACCGGGGCACCGGGCATCGGCGCCAGCGCCCGCACCCGCTATGCGCCCTCTCGGCCCCGATCTCAAACCGGGAATTCCATCGGGAATTCCGCTCCCGCAGCTCTGCCTGCACCGTGGCACCCACAGCCGCAGGGGACCAGGGGGCTGGGGCTGTGCCCGGGGGGACGGGGAACGCTGGAGGCTGTGACTGGGGGAGACTGGGAACGCTGGGGGCTGTGACACCCGGGGGACTGGGAACGCTGGGGGCTGTGACAGGGTCACACCGTATGTTTCACTCCCGCTCCCTCCTCCCGGGGCGGCCGCGAGGGGGCGCTCGCGGCTCCTTGTGCACGGCCGCCCCCGCCTCGCGCCCCCCCGCCTCGCGCCCCCCCCGAGCTCCTGCCTCGCGCCCCCCCGCCTCGCGCCCCCCCCGAGCTCCCGCCTCGCGCCGCTCCCGCCTCCGCCTCGCGCCCTCTCCTCGCCTCGCGCCGCTCCCGCCTCCGCCTCGCGCCCTCTCCTCGCCTCGCGCCGCTCCCGCCTCGCGCCCCGTGAGGGGAAGCGCTTGCTCGCGGGGCTGAGCACACCCTGCTGCAGCCCCTCCCCGGCTCTAGCCCCACAGACTGGCCGCGGTCAAACGCTCACTCAGCATCTCTTTCCCATCGGAGTCACCGCGATGGCGTCTGGGGGCAACCCCGCGCCTGGCTGGGCAGGATCTACTCGCTCAGCAAAAGCAACGCGAAGCGAGAGGCGCAGCGACTCCTCTTCGTGTCCCCGCAGGTACCTAGCGGCATCCATACCCGCCTAGGGACAGCCAGGGGCTCTGGAGAATCTTTTCTCGGAGAGTCGAAGCTCACGCACTGCAAGCGAGCCCGCAAGCAGTGGCAGGCGGAGGAGCCGAGCGAGAGCGTCTCGGGGTCCCAGTGCTTCGCAGAGCCCCGCACGCTGGGTTCGGGTCACGCCCGCACCGAGCCTTTGCTCGCCTCTCCCACCACTGTCGGTGCAGCCCGAGGGAGAAGGAAGTCTCACCTCAGCGTCCCCGGTGTCAGGGAAAGGGATCAAGCGGCACCAGGCAGGAGCAACCCCTCGAGAGCATCGCGGTGGAATTGTGCCAGCTTCCCCTGGCACAACCCTCACTTCAGGCCCCAGTCCTGCAGCTGGTGGCACGGGGCAACCGCGGTGAGTCTGGGGAATGCTTTTAAGCAGTTATAAAGCAAAAAAAACCCCCAAGCTGTGAGGTCATACTGGAATTAAACAATTGAATAGAAATGTAGGTTTGATGTGAAAGTGCACAGCATGAGGTAGGTGACAGCTCACGCCCTACAGGTGTCTGTTAGGCACCCGTGTTTGCTTGCACAGCAACGCAAGGTCTCTCAGGCAGCTTTGAGGCAGCTCTCGGGGTGCAGCAGAACCAGGGTGTCACGGTGTAGGCAGTGCCCTCACCCCAGCTCAAGCACATGCCAGACCTCGGCAGGCAGCAGTCTGCTTCACAGCTCGTTATAGTCCACAGAATCATGGAACTGTTTGGTTTGGAAGTGACCTCACAGTCTATCCAGTCCTACGCCTGCCATGGGCAGGGACTCCTCCGACTGGTTGTGGGGGCTCCAAGCCCCAACCAGCCTGGCCTTGAACACCTCCAGGGATTGGGCAGCTGTGGCTTCTCTGAGCAACCTGGGCCAGGGCCTCCCCACCCACACAGCAGAACATTTCTTCCCAGGACCTCATCTCAATCTCCCATCTTTCATCTTAATTAATTTTGGAGGAGAAAATAAACTCACAGTCTTATTTTTATCATTCTGGCCATTAAAGATGGGTAAACTAGGAGAAACCTGGCTGGAAAGCTGCCAGGAAGAGAAGGACCTGGGGGTGTTGGTTGACAACCGACTGAACATGAGCCAGCAGTGTGCCCAGGTGGCCAAGAAGGCCAATGGCATCTTGGCCTGTATCAGAAACGGCGTAACCAGCAGGTCCAGGGAGGTTATTCTCCCTCTGTACTCGGCACTGGTGAGACCGCACCTCGAGTACTGTGTTCAGTTCTGGGCCCCTCACCACAAGAAGGATGTTGAGGCTCTGGAGCGAGTCCAGAGAAGAGCAACAAAGCTGGTGAAGGGGCTGGAGAACAAATCTTATGAGGAGCGGCTGAGAGAGCTGGGGTTGTTCAGCCTGGAGAAGAGGAGGCTGAGGGGAGACCTTATTACTCTCTACAACTACCTGAAGGGAGGTTGTGGAGAGGAGGGTGCTGGCCTCTTTTCCCAAGTGACAGGGGACAGGACGAGAGGGAATGGCCTCAAGCTCCGCCAGGGGAGATTTAGGCTTGAGATAAGGAAAAAATTCTTCATGGAGAGGGTGGTTAGGCATTGGAACGGTCTGCCCAGGGAGGTGGTTGAGTCACCTTCCCTGGAGGTGTTTAAGGTTAGGGTAGATGAGTTGCTTAGGAGCATGATTTAGGGATTGGTGGGAGTGGTTGGACTCGACGATCCGGTGGGTCTCTTCCAAACTGGTTATTCTGTGATTCTGTGAAAAATTATTTGACGAGCGGGTTGTGAACTTGCAATAACAACAAACTGCAAAACCCACTCTAAGCCCTGCTTGGCTGCCACACCTACGAGCCAGGTTCAAACGCCTCAATACAATCAGCGTGAACTATCCTGAAAGCCTCTCTGTGCCTCTGTTCTGTGAGAATATCAACGGTGACACCAATGACACAAGCCTCGTGTGTGAGAAACAGCTTGGCTTCTGATAATGCGAAAATTTACATTTGCACTGTGTGCAGGTGAATAATAATCCAGGTAGCAGAGCATCATTGCTCCACTCACTGTGGTTTTTAATCACTTCTCAGAGCTGCCCAAAAGTGTCTGTCTTGCAGAATTAAAACCGACTCTGGTTTGTGGTACCTCAGAATCCTAACTAGACCGCGTGCACCTTTGGCTGGGCAGCTCCAGGCCTGGCAGGCGGAGGTGTTCAACAGGCAATACCACATCAGCAGATGCTGCTGCCTGCGTATCGATGTTCGGCCTGGGGGGAAACGGAGGGGGAAGGCACGAAAACAGGTTCTTATGAGGCACCATCTGCCAGCTTGAGAAGCTGCTGTCGCTGGTGACTCAGCACCACTTGTACATGTAACAAATATTACCAATATCATTGTCAAGACACTTATTATTATATATTAATTGTATTATAACTATTGACTAGCACTGAGATGACAGTGGTAAGAAAACAGTGTAACTTATGAGTCTAAAAGGTAAATAACTTCAAATAGAATCAGTTGAGAAAGGGCCCTTATTTTTCTTGGGAACCTTTAGATAACAAACCTGGGGTTTATCCTTCTTGTCTATCACACTCTGTTAAGAAAGGGAGATCAGACAGAGCTTTTTCCAGCTGGGGTGGGGATGTTGGTTATCAGTTTCTAAAGGCAAGAACTGGTTATTGGTTCAACAGCAGAGAATGAAGGGTTGCAGTTTCTGGTTCTGTGACCCCAGAGAATGGAGACTGCGAGGTGCACAAGTGTCCCACATCCCTGGAGCTCCAGGGGACTGCTAAGCCTGGGGCCCCTCGCATTGGGACCAGAAAAGGGGAAAAGCAGCTGATGGGAAGGTGGTAAAGCCGTGCATTCCTCACAGCCACCAAAGCTGTGAAATGACTCCACAGAGCAGGAAGTCTCACGTGACTTGGCTTCTGTCACAAATGCACACATAACCAAACCGCAGGCCAAGCCCTGATTTTGGGCTGGCAGAGAGACAACGATCGAGCTTTAAGACCACCACCGTTCCTTTCCGCTGCCCTGCACCTCCAGACACTTCATTACATGACAGCACTGCAGGTAGGGAAGCATTAACTGCCTGTTTCTCCAAAGGCTGCCTGGGGAAAGGCCCAGGAGGGGAACAAGTGGGGAACAAGGAGTTGGCTACGACTCAGCGAAAGATTGGAGAGTGTCCAGGGGAGAGGCTGTCACAGAGAGAGGGGTGGTGTGGTTGCAGTCGGCACATGTCCAAGGCCATCACCAGCTGTGTGTTGCCATCATTTCCAAAGGGCTACAGGAACACCAAGTTTTCACTCTTTTCTATACTCCATCCGATGTAAAATAGGTCAGCGTGGGTTTCACTGACATTTATAAACTGCCTGTTGGCCTCACTGTTGTCTCATGTGACCCAGACAAGATGTACTGTACGCAGCCAGCAAAGGGTTTGCTCCTCTCCCACCAGAGGAAAGTGGAGGGGCTGCCGTGTTCTCACCAGGATTACACTGGTGAAGGCAGTGTGATCAGAATTAGCAGGGAGTAACCATCCTACCTCTGACTCAGGTCTTGCAAAACCTGCCCCAGCTTTAACCAGTGTATTTTTAACCTGTGATTGCAATGTAGCATGCAAACAGTGCATCTCTCTTCCTGCTAGGACAGGTACACAGCTCTCTTCTGATTAAATGAACCCATTATTCCCACTAAAAGCAGACCTGATGGGGGTTTCAAACAAGAGGTTTGCTTTGCAGCTGCAACACAGAGTCTGCAGCCGTTCTCTGTGTATCACCAAGGCACAAATTAAACCCTGCAGAACTGAGAATCAGCAGTGCCATATTTTAAAGCTACACTGTACCTCCTTAGAAAACTGCAATGCTCCCGACAGCCAAAAGTGATCAACTTTGGTACATTCTGACAATCTCAAAGCAGCTCTGAAAAACTTCTGGAGCAATCCTCAGCTGGCCCTGTGAGGCTGGAATCCGAGTGCCAGAGGAAAAAAAAAAGAAGAAAGGCAGGAAGACAACAGGATGAGAAAAATCCTGGGACCACTTTAAATCCCTACAGCCCTGCAAACCAGCCCATTCAAAGGGGAATTAAACCAAGCAGTTTCTGCTCCACAGAGGACTGAGAGGCTTCTCTAGTCTCTAGGCTGCCTGAGGCAACCAACACTCACCTCCACAGGATGACCTGTGCTCTCCTACCCCGCACCCTACATCCCTCCTCTTACAGGATGTCAGAAAGCTGAGCTGCCTTGCCTTCTGAGAGGTGAAATGAATCCTAACCATCACACAGGAGAGCCCAGGAAACACCGAGAGCTGTATGTGTTGGGAAGTCGTTTACATAGCAGGTTGAAGGTACTCATTTCAACTGACTCTGGAAAACACAAGCAGGTTGCTAGGAATGGAGTGAATAATTCTGTCTGGAGAGCGGATGGGGCCAGCCCAGCCACTTCCTCCAGCATCCACTGCAGATGCTGGTGCGGAGGCCGGTCGCTGTGGCAATGCACCCCCACATCCTGGCCTCACCTCACTGCGCATGGCAACATGGACCACAGACTGCCTTTTTTTTTGATTAGCTCTCAACATTGCCTGGTGTAACTAAATTGCAGCAGCACTACCAAAGAAATTAATTAACTCTGTTAATTCCCACATGATGGACATGTTCTTGCTCCATTCCTAGCCTACTGCAACTGCTAAACTAAAAGTATGATCAAACTTTAAACATAAAACCAACTCTCCCCAAATTCCCACCCCCTCCTCCCACACTGTATATCCTAAAGCTCTCTCCACACACAGCAAACCCCGTGGATCTCCAAAGCCTACACAGAGCTGTAAATCCTTCCTACCAACAGCATTGGGAATTTTGTGCTATTCAAGAAACACCTCAAGAGAGAAACCTGCCCTGCAGAACTCAAAAAACACAGAGTGTTCTGGTAGGGAAAGATGCTTACAGAGGACACTACAAATGCTTCAGTGCCGGATCTGCTGGGGTTGTTTGCTGCAAGACAGGAATACACAGGAGATGCTCACCCAGCACCAGGGGCCATTGGGGACATGGTACATCTCATCTTAGATGGGAGAAATGCACAGCCAGCAGAGGCCAAGGGCACAAAATGCAAACTGCCAGATGAAAAGCTGAAATGAATCCCAAGCCTTTAACTTTGGAGAGCTTCTCTTCATCTTCACTGCTCTTCATCCACCTGTCAGCTGCTGCCAGACCCCAGACATGACCACGAGGAACAGGCAGTCCAAGGTGATTGTTAGTTACTTCCGGGGGACTGGAATGTCAGTGACTGGTCCTGATACCTACATGAGGAAGGAAAGAAGCTGAGCTTTGAAGGCGGCATATTCCTAACAATGGAATATTAAAACACAGTATTTTCACTTCTCTAAAACCTCACTCTTTGCAGAGTTCATTTACGTTCTGTGCCATACATTCAATCGGAGGCTGTTACAACATATATAAATCATAAAATCTTACTTTAATGCAGTGTGTAAAAAGAAATCCTCAATACAGAGCAACCAAAACTGAAGGATGAAAGAGAGAAAGGTACATTTATCATCTTGGGGCTGATGGATTTTTAAAACCCCTGTTAAATAATAGAGGACTGTCACCATTTTCCTCTGGCAGCTGTACCTGTTTACCGTGGTCCTGTAAGGATAAGCAATTCCTCTCTGAAAACAGAAGATACAAAAAACATGTTTATTACAACTCCAGAAGGTATGAGAACAGGATTTGTGAAGATCCAAGGCTTTACTCTCTCAGGAGAGGCTCTAGGACCACAGCCAGGCTTTTATGCATCCCTCCCAGAAATGCATGACTGCCTCTGTCTGTCAGCTGCTTGGCTGCCAGAGGATGGAACAGGAAACCCTAGGGAGTTGGGGTTTTTCCCTGCATCAAATGTCATCGGAGAAAAAAACCAAACCCCAGGCCTTCTCCATTCCTAAATCCATCAGCCCAGCTTTGCCTCTTTGGATCTGACAGCTGTTCATTGTAACCTCATTCCCAGACTCCCCAGTCCCTCTATCCTGAAGCTGGATAAGCGATGCAGAAGGTCCCCTGCTGTAGGATGATACTCTAGCCTGTACTGAATACATCACAGCTACTGCTGTTCCGAGAACCTGAGGCTGTTGGAGAGAAGGAATTCCAGTTCAACAGTATCATCTGTGGTCTCTACTGGTACATTGCCCTCTTCCACAGGGAGTGAGTAATTCCGTACTTCATGTCTTGATGCTAAAATCCTTGGAGTCCCATTACAGGAACACGCCTCAGGCTGTCTGACGCTGTCTGAGTGAGTACGGTTAGGATGGTAAATGCCTGGACAGGAGTTTGGCTGGCAGTGACCAGGGACATAGTATTCCGTTGCCACTGGACACGAGTCTATCTGGTTATGAAAAGGGGTACTAGCCATGCAGCATGTCTGGAGGCAGTTATTGTTCCTGAATCCATGCTGAAGGCCTAATTTAGCAATAAGGGGCTTCCCAACATTGACTTCCTTTCTTTCATCCATTGGATCTTCTATTCCTGGATACTCATAGTGCAGGCAAACAGTGAAGATCAGGTGTTCCTGCAAAAGAGGAGGAGAGGAAGAACAAGAGTTACAGCCCCTCCACAGATCAATGATGTATGAAACACAGAGAGATGAATGGCCTGCTGGAGGAGAGGGACCTTTTTAGGAGCTAAAGACATATACTAGGCAAGAGCTGTTCCCCAAGGACCTCTTCTGGTTTTGCTCACCCAATAGCCTTTACTTCCAGAAGTGCTTGTGTTACACCAGCGGCCAAAGGCACTGGTGAAGGATTACCAAGTGCTGTCCTGCACAGACACTCACAACACCCAGATACAGAGATAAGTGTAATTGTGCCATAGCGCGCTGACCCAAGAGCCTCACAGAACCTTCACACTCGGCAGCACAGGCTGGAATGGAGGGAGACAGGACAATGATTTCACCTCCTCCTAATGACACCATGGTGCAGCTCTGCTCATACTACACTTTCTTGTACTGCAGGGCACAGAAACAGGCTGCCAGAGATGATCACCGTGTCCAATAGCAGCACTAGAAAATACAGAGTGCCTCACAGGAGGGTTTGCACATGCATGGATTCCCTCGCTTTCATTGTTCAGCTAAAAAACAAGTCACTAAATTGTGCTATTAGCCACTTTTTCCTTCCGAAGAGCATTATTTATACAGACAACATAGAGCTACCTCAACGCAAAGCAATGCGATTCATCTAAAGTATCAACAAACTCTGAGGTATTAACCCTTAGTTTCTGCAGGGAACTCAGCCGGGTGTAGAGGCAGTGCTTGGGAAGGTCCTTTGACACCAAATAGCTGCCAGTTTCCTCAGGAGTTCCCTTATTGGCCTCCTTAGGGTCGACATCTAGGTCCTGTCACAAGAAAGAAACAAGAAATTAATAAAAGGTACAGAATTTGTAGATCATAAAATAGCGAGTAGTATTTCCCTTTACAAAGTGAGCATTTTCTCTTAGAAGGAAAGAAAATAGCAATCTTGACTTATTATGTACAGTAACTCCAATATTTTATTCATTAAGCATCAGGAGCATCCTGTTTGTTCTACCTAAAAAGGTTTCTGCCCTGCACCCTCTTTTACAGATGTCAAAACAGAGGGTTTTTGCCCCCAAGGAGCTTTTGGTTTTACTCATACCCTTCTCTTTACTGGGATCAGCTGAGCAGTATCTATGGAACTGGACAGGACCACCCAGGGGCAAAGAACTGTGAAACTAAAGCCTAAGAAACTTTGTCCTGCAAGGCAGATGTGCCCTCAGCTTACACAGAGCCACAGACATTTAACTTCTTCAATTAAAAATACTTGATATTAACCAATGAAAAACAAGGAGACTTTGAAAGAGATGACCTCAGGTTAATTTTAATGTAATTTTTTTATCTATTAAAAATATTCATTTAAAATAGAACAAGTAAATATGTGTCTGGACAGAGACACACATGTAGGCACCTATTTCAACAGTTTAGGCCCGTTTCATTGCAAAGATGCAGAGATACTAACGGGAAGCACTTACGAGTGCAAAGTCTGTGACGTAGGCTCTGCAAACGGCTATTTCGGGTGGCTTCTTCACTATGCGTGTGTAGATGATCATAACGTTGGAAAACTCAGCTGCAAACCCCAGCTGAATCTGGACACCGCACTTGAACTCCAGGTACATGCTTTCGGGAAGCTCTGTAAGCAAACACCACACGGGTACACTCCAAACAACACTGAGCACAGGCATTCTCTGCCAGTTTTGTTTCTAAATTCAGAAGATTTAGAAGGTGCAGACTTCCTCCTGCCCTCTCTTTCCTATTGCTGCCGTGTTTAGACTGAACAAACCAGGTCAGAAGCTGCCAGAGTGTTGGCCCAGCTTCTGCGGCACAGGCTCCTTTCCCACTGCTGTGAGCTTGCTAGGCAGCACTCACTGTGACTGGGATACAGCTACTGAGCTCAGAATTTGTGTGTGTGCCTGTTCTCGAATGAGCAGGGGTGCTGTGGTATATATTCTTCTCGCTAGTGACAAGCAATAGGATGAAAGAAAACAGCCTCAGGTTGTGCCAGGGCAAGTTTAATTTGTGTATTAGGAAATATTCCTTTACTGAAAGGCTGTCAAGCCCTGGCAGAGGCTGCCCAGGGCAGTCGTGGAGTCCCCAACCCTGGAGGGGTTCAAACCTTGTGGCTGTGGTACTTGGGGACAGGGTTTAGCAGGCACAGTGGGGTTGGGCTGGATGAGCTTAGAGGGCTTTTCCACCCTTAAAGATTCTGTTGTTCTATATCCAACAACACAAGACAGAGCTATAGCGTTATACCCATACGTACACCTATCATATCAAAGAACCTTTGCATTTGACAGCACAACAGGCTTTGGGTTCATCTTTTTCCTTTCACAGCCTATGTACATACCCACAAAGCCCAGCTTGCAGGCTTTATATTCTGTTTCTTTCCCAGCCCATAGGAACTGTGAACATCTGAAAGTGCTCAAGGTTCAAAGACGTTGTTTTTTGTCCATCTGGATTCATAAAATCATGGCATCGTTTGGATTGGAATGGACCTTAAAGCCCATCCAGTTCCACTCCCCTGCCCTGGGTATTTGCTGTGTACCAAGTTTTTAGCCCCCACTTAGAGTGGATGATTTACCATCACCACAGACACACCTTACAGAGCATAAAGGTTATTCTCTTCCCAAATTCCAAATACTATGCATGGCTTCAAACCAATGAACCACAAGAGAACATAATGTCTTTCCATTTTTTTGTGTGCCATTATTTAACAGACAAGAATCAAGGACTTGATCCCACAGAAAAATCAGCAGCTGTGAAAGGCCCTACTCTCATCACCAGCTGTCTTCAAAATGCACGCCCCTGCCCTCAGCCTCATCTGTCAAAGGCATTTTGTAGAGTAATCCAAGAGAGTTAGGTGAAAAGGATAAAAAGGTCTTAAAGCCCACTGCCCTTCCTAAAAGCAGTCCAGAAAGGCCGGAACTGGTCTCGCTCTTACTTTAGATCTCAGAGTTTTACACACTGAAAACTCCTTTTCGTCATGTGCTTTAGGTGAACAGAAAGACTTCAGAATGAGATTAACTGTGTATTAGAAGTGTCATGGTCAGACACAGACCGACACTGCAGGTATAGGCAGAGCACTGGGGATTATCCCAGACACCACACAAGTCTCCCCTGCAGTGTCTGAGTGATCTTAAAACTGCTTACTCGGGATGAACTCCACACATCACCTTCTTCAGTACAGCCTCCTGGAGAGGGAACTCCCACACAGGAATTTCCAAGATCTGAATCTACTAATGAAAATTCCAACACTAACTTGAAGTTCTTCCATTTCCACTCAATACCACCACCCACAGGCAGGAGGTTATTACGGAAGCACATCCTCCTGTTCCTCCCACTGTGCACACAGGATCAGCTGTCAGGATCTGTACTGTACCGTGAGCCTTGGCCCACTGCAGGTTCCGTGCCAGGGACTCTGCAGAGGACGCCGTCTGTTGGATGGGATCAGTCAGTGCCCTCTTCTCAGACAAACTGCTGCGGATCTCCAGGGCTTGCTTCCCTTTGGTCAGGTGACACTTGCCCATATCTAAAAGATTTAGATGAGACATTAGGAAGAAATTCTTCACAATGAGGGTGGGGAGGCCCTGGCCCAGGTTGTCCAGAGCAGTGGTGGCTGCCCCATTCCTGGTGGGGTTCAAGGCCAGGCTGGATGGGGCTTGGAGCAACCCGATCCAGTGTGAGGTATCCCTGCCCATGGCAGGGGGTGGAATTAGATGATCTTTAAGGTCCCTTCCAAACCATTCTATGATTCTAAAAGCAAGGTGCACAGTTCCTTTCAAAATTAGTGCTGCTGCAATGAAGACCACGTCCATAAAACCCTGTAGTTTCAAAAGTATTCATTGCTCAACTCTTCATTCACTGCGGGCTAGGACAATACCCCAAAACCTCGAGGAGAATCCCCAGGTCTTTGCAGGTGCCCCAGCCAACAGGCTCACACCTTTCAGAACCAATCCAGACAACACCACAGCTCTGACTCAGTAAGGTCCTGACTAAAGTGGTTCCTGTCAAGAATGTGAGCAATACCACCGGTGGGGATTTCTAAGGAACTACAGGCAAGTGGAGTATTTTAGGAGCTCATAAAGGGGCCAGTGGTGTTGATTTAACATCATCGCTAATGACCTGGGTGGCAGGACAGAGCACACTCTCAGCAAGTGGGCAGATGATTAAAAACTGGCTGATGCACCAGTGGGTTGTACTGCCACACAGAGGGAACTGGATAGGCCATAGCACTGGGCAGAAAGGAATCTTGCGAAGCTCAGCAATGGGAAACACAGAACTCTGTGCCCAGATTGGAACAAACCCCTGCACCAGGGAAGGAATGGGATGGACTTGCTGGAAAGCAGCCCTCCAGACAGACCCTGGGGAGCTGGTGGACACCACGCTGACCATGAGCCAGCAGTGCGTTCTTGTAGAAAGGCAGCCAGCAGGCAGGTGATCCCTGTTCTCTGTGCACACCTGGAGTGCTGGGTCCAGCGCTTGGCTCCCCAGAGCAAGAGTGGCATGGAGATATTGGGGAGAGTGAAGGGTCACAGAGATGATAGGCCTGGAGCGCCTCTCAGGACCTAGAACCTGGAAGTATGAGTGAACTGGAGCAGCATTCGTATGAGGAGATGTTGAGAGGGCCAAGACTGTTCAGACTGGAGGGAACATGGTTCAGGGGGCCTATCAATACATATAAATGTTTGAAGAGGGAAAGTAACATGGACACAGCCAGACTCTGCTCAGACAGGACCAGTAACAGCATGATAAGATTGTCTTTTATAGTGCACTTACACCCTCTGATAGAGAGCAAATAATTATCCTCAATACAGCACTCCCCGAGGGAGGTAGGACTCAGTTAATTGTTTAAACCAAGGTGGAAGTGACTGGACTGCCTCTGGCAGCTGATACCACAGGACAGGAGTGATCTTTCTGGACGGACAATTCAAAGTGCCATGCAGAAAGACACTTGGAACAAACAAGGCTTGCCAAAAAGGAGAGTATAAAATTGATCACTAATAATGCAGCTCAGATCTCTTTATAATACCATACTTCTGCTGATGTGCTGCCCAGTGGCACCTGCTTCTTGACAAAAGCTGCTATTTTGACTAAATGTCAAGAAGGAGCCTGAAGTAGCATTTTAGCAATGCAGGCTGAGAAGACTGTTTGTGCGGCACGCGGGAGCTCACCTTCTGCAACCTCATCGAGCAGCACGGTGATCTTCTTGTCTTCTAACAAACGGTCCTTCAGGAACTTCATGAAGATCCCATTGGCCAGCCCCGACTGCTGAATCTCAAAAGCTTCTGCTCCTTGGCACCTGTGAGATCACTGACATCAGACAAGGAAAAACCACCGATATGCCCGCATGACTGAGATCAGCATAAGGACAAAAGGAATAAAGTTATGTTGGGAATGGGGGAAGGAAACCTTGTGATTGGAAACCCAGGCTGTGTCTAAGTCCAGCACACTCTTCCTGTTCCTCTATGGGCAACTTATCCTGGGAAGATTTCAATTCCAAGGGACTTTCACTTACTGCACACAGGTTATAGTTCATCATCTGTCCTGCAGTACTTGGCACATGGTGCAGAAAGCACCACTGGGAACACACAGGACATAACTGCCTTGCCCCATCCGCACCAAGAAACGGAACACTACGGCTCTGAGGGCAAGATCTGCTTTCTTTTCTTCCCTGTATTATTCCATCTCTAATAAATAATACTTATCTTAAAGTAAAGCATTCCTGCGAGTAACCATTAAAAAAAAGCTTGGGAACACTGTCTGGCAGTTTCAGGTTTGCTGAATGCACTTCTCTCGCTAGAGTCACCCTCTGCCTGCATGGGAAAGTTTAACACTGGGCATCATTACAAAGGCATTTCCACAGTCAGACTGTGGAACGACTCAAAGAACCAAGTATAATAGATTGCACGAGGACACAGACATGGATATTGGAACTGGGTGATCTTTTAAGTCCCTTCCAACTCAAACCATTCTATGATTCTATAAATGACTGGTCCTTTAGCACCAGAAGTCAGTGGGCACTTGTGGCTGCAAATCCACTGTGACACAGCAGGAGAGAAAAAAACCCCTTCCTTACGTTGCATATCCAAACACAATGTTGGCCGTAACCTTCAGAGCATCTAGGATGAGAATTGTGTCATCGTATTCATTTCTGCAATGAATGGACAAACATAAAAAAGTAAAATCATGATTTATGGTGATAATTTTTGGTTTTTTAAAGTTGTTCAAAATACTGGAATTGCACGGTTCAGAAGCAGTTGAGGTCCCTGTCCTACAATTCTGGAATGACTCCTGACGGCTCAGGGACCATAACCAGCATCAACACTCTTCATTCAGGCAACGTGAGGACACAGTCAGGTACCACGTGTTACCCAGAGGGGGCATGCACTGTTAACCAAAAGAGTGTGGCTGCAGTTGCTTCAGCCACGGTTTCTGATAATGAGCTGGTTTAGGTCACAACATCAACTGCAGGAATGTTGTTTGGGTTTTTGTCTCCCCAAAACATGGTCTCTGCAGAGCTAACACAAGGCTTCTGCAGCATTTTCAATCTGGGCAGCAGTTTGTGAAGTGGGATTGGGTCATGGGCATTTCATTAGCAGTGAATTCAGAGGATCTGCAAACACTGAGGCACCAGTGATTTTCTCTTATTAAAGATTCCTCAGGGACCAGCTTTCAGAAGTGCTGACTGCAGAGCTGATTGCAAGGGCAAGTTTAATCAGGCACAGTAGTCTAAACATGGAAAGAAAACAGCACTCTGTTCAGAAAAATCTGATAAAGCAGTTGATTTTTAAGCTCTAAATTAAGATACAGCATCCTCAGCATAAGAGCAGTCTACAAAATCCATGCCTCTGAGGAGTTCTAAAATAAGCACTTCACTTGAGTCCTGATGCCAAATTAACATGCCTTGGGGCGTGTGGGTTCTCCCTCTCCCTGCAACGAAGACGCAAAGGAGAAAGGGTCTTTTTTCTTAAGATGTCTATTTTCCCTTTTATTTAATAAACATGATGCTTAATAACCTTTAAACAAAAACAAAAGAGGAAATGAACGCTGTTCCAATCAAGAGGCAAGTATTTACCCACAGAAACAGAAAGTCTGATCATCGGCTTCACATCTTCATCAAGGGCAAAGGCAAAGTAAGTCTGTGAATGACTTTACTTTAAACACACTGTGGTGCCAGCTGTGAATTCTCAGACCCAGGACCTTTCCTGTACAGTGAGCTCTCAGCCAAGGCAACAGATACCTCCCCAGCATGAAGCCCAGCTGTTCCCTTGCTGTTCCCACACAGTGGCCGCTCAGTTTTATCTGCTCATTTCTAAACCAGGTTCAGTTTTAAGCTGTGGCTGCAGTGAATAAACAGAAGCTCACAGCTGGTTCCCCAAAGCACAGTTGTTGTACCCTCTCCCTCAAACACACCCCTCATGCATGTAAAGGCAGCTCTCTATTCATGAACTGCAAGAGGATACCTTTTCCGACACATATCCAGAAGGAAGACGTTAAGTCCAGTCTCTTTCTCCTGCATGAGTTTGAGGATGTTCTGCACACACAGGCAGTTTGCAGACCGGTACGGATTTGGAGCATCAACAGGAACCATGAAACTGTTTCCATAGTTTTCATAGCCATGGCCAGCATAGTACAACAAACCTGTGGGTTCAAAATAGATGTGAATGGAAACAAAGCTCAGGAGAACATCTGGACATTTCTGTAAATCTTAGCATGGCCAAAACCCACAGGCACAACATCCACACTAAATGTCTGCAGGAGATCAGGATCATCCCAGCCACTCTGAGCAGTGTGCCTTTGTTAGCACAGGAAGAAGAGTAGGAACCACCTTAACATCAACTCCACAACACACAGGCACAGCAAACTAAAACCCAATCACTCCATAGAATCAACTGGATATTTGCAAACACGCACAGTCAAGTGCTCCTAGAATGCCTCCAGTAGAGTTCTGACTGCTAACAGAACTACCTGCGTGTGACACAACGCAGGCATGAACAAGGAAATGTGCCAACTGTAAAACATCAGCTGCATACGCAGTTAAAGCTCTGGGTCGCAGTGAACCTGGGCAGATTTTATAGACAGAAAACAATAATGCAGAACAGTTTGGATGGACTTGGTTTTAAATGAGATGCTGTCATCTTTAAAATTATTCCCCTTTAATGTCTTTTTACTTACCATTGAACACTGGCAATTGTTAAAAGTACTGTTACTAAGAAATAATCAGAGAAATCCTTGCTTGCCCTATGAGAGTACTTTGCAAGTTCCCAGCTTTGCTGTTCCCTCTGTACAGTCTCATCACTTGGTTATGTCTTTGTTATAGGGAGGGAAAAGAAATATTTTTATATTAAGAAGGAAAAAATGTGATCTGTGATCATGTTTGTTGGGACTACAGAGCACGTTCCCATTTGCAAACTACCAACAACTTGTTGTTAGTTGATCATATCTGCATCTCTCCACAGTTACAGTCTCATGACTCCCGGGGCCTGCTCAAACAAATTCACTGCATGCTTACCTAGACAAATGATTATCCTACAGTCACACCCCCCCCCCGTGCCAACACACACCAGCCTACAACATTTAAGGATCTAAAATCATCAATAAAACATGCAATAGTTGTGCATGGTGAAGAAAATATATCATGAAATTTAAAAAAGCTTTTAACCCTGAAAAGGGGAACTGCAACCTCGGGCTTAGATTTTACTGAGATGAATAAAACTGTCCAATACTGAAGTCATATCAGCTTGCAGTAAGATCAGATGGTCTGAGTGCTGATAACCTCCATGGTCATAAAATGCAGCAGTTTCCCTGCTGTCTCTCCCCAGGGCCGGTGTTGCTTCTCTGTGGCAGTTCCATCTTCCAGTCAGGATTATTATTTACCTACACAAAGCAGTCTGTGGGGCTCTTTGACCAGTATGCAGTGCAGTAGCTGGAAAAAGCCAACAGAGACATGACCATCCATGCTGCCTGGATGTACGGTCCTCTTATGCCATTAGTCTTACTGAAAACAGCTGTGACATTTCTGTCACTGCAGAACTCAAACATTCAGAAAAACTAAACCAAGCCTTACCCTAACGTAACAAAGTGCCCTACATTTGGATCAGGCATGTATGGCAGATGGTTTTACCTTTTCCTTACAGACAGCTACAGCAAATGGAAACGCTTCTCTCACACAGCCCTGTGCTTTTTGTTAAGGAATACCAAGGTTCCCTCCTCCGTGTAAGCTCTCCCGCCATGAACAACCATGCCAAGCCCTTGCAAACTGCTCCACTCAATACGCAGCGCTCAATCTCTTTTGATGGGCAGTATCCAGAGCCACGACAAGCAGGCAACAAGTGCAGACAGTGAACTCTGGATGCAAGGTGTCCCTTCAGCGAAGAGCTGAATGGCTTATACACCTGCCAGAACCTCAGAAATGGCAACAGCTTTATTCAGTTAAAGTCAGGTTTCTCAAGGGCACAGAATTTCAAGTGTATGATTAAAACCCTGAACAAATAAAGTTACTACTGGGCTGCATGCAAGATCCCAGTAGTTACCTGAGACTGGGTAGTTCCAAGAGAGTTAAAAATGAAGTTAAGTGCCAAGCACATGACTCCATATCAGGTCCTAGGTTAAAAGGGAACTTTTGATTTCACCAGCTCTGGATCTGGACAGAAATCAAGGTTATATTAGATACGATGTATACCTGAGTGTACATCAGATAAGAAATTAGACTGACTGAAGGGTACAATTCTCTTCAGTGCACCGTATCGTTTATGAGGTTATTTCCTCAATGTGTAGCAATATCTCAACCACAACAGCTCCGTTTATTTCTGCCCTGGACAAATGGCTGTCCTGCACTTGCTTAGGGAGCACCTGCAATGGTTAACATGCTGAGCTCAAGGTCAGAAATAGATCTCTGCATATCCAGTGTGAGCAGCACAAACATGTCTGGAGCGCCTCATTAGACACTGACACAACCACATTAAGTAGGCTCAGGTTCCTCACTGACGCCAGCATTTAAGAGATCTGCCTCCCTCTCTCAAAGTTGTTTACTACTCCTGCTTTTAAGGAATGGTATCCGAAATGCCACTTTCTTGGCAGTAGGCATGGATTACACAATGTCGTATTAGGGTATCGTGAGTATGTGTAACAAAGGTTGTGTCTCTATGCCTTTTCTGTTTGGAGCTGCGCCCACTAAAATGCCATAAATCATTACCTATTTGTGCACTGACAGCACTTTTTATATGCTTTAAGCCATTCACAGCCACTATCCAGAATGAACAAAGTGATGATTTAAACTGAAGCAGTTATTGCCAAACGCTACTGAAAGAATGCTCTGCTTGCCTTTCAGAAATACCAGCTGTCCGGACAAATGCAACTGCAAAACTACACCTTACGAGACCTTCCGTATGGTGCTGGTAAGAAAATCCTTTCAGTACTTTATTTTCTAAATTCATGTAAATGATTATGGAAAAAAAAAAAAGAGAACGTGAAAGAATCCAAGAGCTCACTCCAGTGTCCAAGCTATTTCCCAGGGAAAAAAGAAAGAGAGCTGCAATCAGAAAGCCTCCTGAACTTTGCTGCCACAGTTTGGGTTCTGACAGAAATGCCCAAGTGTCAATTCTGCCTGGACCCAGCATCAGGTGACACGGCATTAAAAACCCATACTAAGACACAACTTGACCCTATGTTCCAAAAAAGAATAAAATCATGTTTTCATGCGTGGGTTTTCACAATGGGAATCTTGCCATTTAAATGGGACAGCTTGCCGAACTTTGTGGTCTGTGTTCTAAGTCATGGCTGGGGTCATTTATGCAAACACAGCTTTTAGAAAAATGATGCAAATAGTGGCAGGCAATAGTAAACTCTGCGGTGCACACAGAACTTTCTTTATGCTCCAAGCCAGGTCATTCTAGGCCTTTTCCACATAAGACAGGAAGGTTTTCACTCTGTGCATCAATCCCACCATGCTCTCCCCCAGCTGGCACAGCCACCAGCTCTGTCCTGTGACTGAGATTCAGCAAGCCAAGGGATAGGACAAACGAGCATCTTCTGCAGAGCAGGCTGTCAAACGTGCTCTACAGGTGCAGTGGCTTCTAGCAGGGAAACATATCAATACTACCAAAAAGAAAGTGCACTGTGGTTTTAGGAGTGGTTAAAGAAAGAACTTCAAACATTTAATCTGTTCTAAGCATAAAGAAACAATAACATTTTAGCCAAAGCCAAAGGATGTGCTGGTGGGTGTTTGAGTTACACTGCCATTCCACATCTACCCTGCTCACCATGAAGCGTGTTTTGCTGTCATACACATAGAGCTGGCAGAGGTTAAATACCAGAGGGTATGTGCTTGAAACATCACAAACCTGACCTACATCCATGTTCTTACCATATACGCCTTTGTCCAGGAGAAGAAGAAATTCACCCACTGCATTTCGCATCTCGGACTCGGTGAGATCCAGCAAAGAGACCACTTTGAAATCCAGCTGCCGAAGCAGATTGGTGAGTTCGTAGACATCCACCATCGGGGCCTTGAGCTGTGGGTGGTGCCGGTAGCTCATGTTTCCTATCAGCAGAGCCACCTTGTCTGTTGCTGCAGAGACAAAGGAAAACAAGAACCACAGCAGGTTATATCCCATTGCTTCGAAAGTAACAATTGTATCCGATATCACTTCAGGCACAATATTTTACATGATTTTAAATGCCATCCTGTTGCAACAACACAGCTCAACTCTCTTAACCAAATCCAGAAAACCACTGCAGCTGGAGCAGCCAATCTATCTTCACGGTGACGCATCTCGGACTGGACAATCCATCATAAAGCAAGTCATTACGGCTGTCTCCTGTTTCTTCATTTTCTGAAAGCACAATTACTGAATTCCTCATGCAAGAAGGAATTCAATAAGCAAACATTAACAAACATTTAGGTGGACACTTCTTCAGGTCAGAAGTAAAAAGTCTTTTTTCTGTTCCTTAAGGTTTCTTTTTACTGTTGCTCTGGTTAAAAACAATTATAAAGAGATCAAGAAATCTACGAAATCCACAGAGAAATCTACCACTATTCTCAGTCTGAGATACATTCACCAATTTAACAGTCAGAATTGGTTCTTTCATAAGCAAGCAAGCAGCACTGAAAGGGGAAAAGTCATGGACAGGAATGCTTTAGAGGCCACTGGCCCGATTTCTACCCCAAACTGAACACTCTGTTAGAGAAGGTGCTTTCCAGAGCCAGGCATTTCCTCCTGGGTTTATGACTTCTCTCCTGCAGCAGAGATTACTGTCCCACAGTGCTGGTGCCAAGTGAGATGGTGTGAGTGCCTCAAACCTGCTCTGGAGTCAGCAGCCCTACACAAAGAACCCCCCAGCCCCAGCCCCTGACACTTCATCTCCTTCAGACATGAGGTTCTCAGCATTTCTGCAGCTGGAAAACCTCCAAGGTGTTGAGTGGTGCCAACTACTTTAAACATCAGGGACTGAGCAACAGTGGATACTGTCACCAAAACTCACTTTGACAAGTACAAGCTTTCTAATTAATTTAGAGAAGATAGAAAAGTACCAAGGAGCACCTGCATTCCCTCTCACACCAATGAGCCTGAAAGAGAGGAATAATTTTGTCCGTGGCCAGCAGCTTTCCCACCTGGCCACAGTCAGGTCTGCCATGTACATTTAAGGATGCCATTAAAAACCTCCACAGCTATTCCTCAGAACACACAAACGCCATCCCTCTATCTTATGAGCTCTGGCTTGGGATCAATGCATCCACATGCTGTTCAGAGGCAGAGCTGGGTCTGCACACCTGCAGCAGACGACCACCAACCCTTCTTATCATATCCCAGTGCCGCAATCTCCCACTGCCGAGGTACTCAAAGCAATGGAGCAACACGCTCGCTGAGGCTGTGACCGGAGGCATTTGAAACAGTAAACTGAAACAGATGAGAGGTGGCATGCGCTTCACTGAGTCACTAAAAATACCAGTGCCCTCACCACAGTTTGCTACCGAAAGGGCATGCCAGCGTTCTAAAGGGCGATAAAACCACACTAGAGTCTCCCTGCCCGCAGCTATTGATCCATGTCACTGTCTAAAGCAGCAGCAGCAGAAGTAGCAGTGCTCAGAAGCAGCAAATTCTTTTTCCTAGGCAGGAAACGCATACGTTCATGACAGCTACAGAAGTACTTACCAACAGGTCTGTGATGTGATTGTTCTTGTGGGTCTGCTTGAAAGAGATTAAAAGAACACATCATTAGTATCAACAGCCACAGTTGCCAGTGTCCAAACGCACGTTCCACGCAGCCATAGTCTATCAGTACTGCTCTACCTATGAAGTTATGTGTTTAAGACTAGAAAAGTACTCTTTTCTGGTTGGTGGGGCTTGGGGGTGTTGTGGTTCTACTGTTTACCTCACTGCCTTCACCCTCTTCCAGCAAACACAGCCTAGTAGGGTATGAATAGCTAGCTCTACAAATTAAGAGATGATAGATGCTTACGGTGTGATTATGAACCTCCCATACTGCACACCAGCATTTCAGCCCCATCCAAGGAGCGCAGCCTCTCCAAGAGGAGCACAGGCACGCCAGGCTGGGGATGCTCACAGGGATGGCCACCTGTAGGTGCAGGTTCTTTGGGTTTGTGCTTCACAGAGGGATGGCAGAGCCAGCGCTGTACCAAGGGGAGGGGCACGGGATGTGCCATGGTGGTGCCCTCTGCGTAACGCATTACGTACCACGACAGCACCGCGTCAGTGACTGAAATGAAGTCTTGGCAAAGGAAAACATCTCTCTGATGTCTAACCCAGGAGATTACATGGCCGTTGGGATTTTGGGAACACGGCACCAGGGAATACCCCCCATGGAGCACTGCTCCAGAGCTAGGTTTCTATAATTAACTTCAAATGGACTTCAAGTCACCTTAGCTCACATGCACCAGTTCAACACATCATGGTGAGAGCCAAACACTGCTCATCTTTTTCACATCAATCATCTGAAAAAGCAGCAACTGCCACAGACAAGGATGCAAAGGAGAATCCCTTCTGCATCTATAAAAGTGCAGATGCAGTATGAAAGAGCAGCTCTGTGTGATTTTCAAAGGTAACAGCTACCCTATTGTTCACTGTATTCAAGTTAATCCATTGGAACCAGAAAGCTGTGCTGCTCTGAGCGGGGTTATCTGCCTCCATTAAATCCTGATTATAAAATCATCCAAGTAACAAACTGCACACTGTAACCCAGCTGGGCATCAGCAATTCGTAACACAGAAAGAAGATGGGAAATTAGTGTTTTGAAACTTATCACTTACCTGACTTCTGAAGATCGCTCAGGTCTTCTGTGAAGAAATACACCAATAACGTCATAGTTTAAACAAGGACCAAAAAATACATTTTCATTAATAAAAATATAATGAAGCATCATGCCATAATTAATAGAAGCTGAACACTAGAAAACAAACTACCTTTCTAAAATGCTTTTGGCTTTACATTTCTGTAAATCAAACCTGTCATGTGTTTATTCCACCTGAGAAGAGAAAGCCCTACATTGCTACCCTAAGCTGTGTTAGAGACAGCATCCCGATCCAGCAGGTCTCAGAACAAAGGCAGAAACACATACTGTGCCTCAATGACACAGGCGTGCAAGCAGCTTGAATGGATAAGGACCGAGATATCAGAATGACCCATCTGAGAAATGAATGTTAGAAGGGCTGCTGAGAAAGCAACATCCCGAGCACGAAATCTTACTTTGTAAAGCCCTGTGTGTTCAGCAAGGCTTTGGATACCAATTTCAAATATCCTAAGCTACCACAGGTTTCACCTAATTATTCTGAGAATATCAAGAACTATAGAGAAGAAAAGTCAGACTTATGGAATGGTTTGGGTTGGAAGGAACCTCTAAGCCCATCCAGTTCCATGGGCAGGGACACCTCCCACTGGATCAGGGTGCTCCAAACCCGATCGAGCTTGGCCTCAAGCAGATCATTTCTCCAAGCCGCAGCGGTCTCAGCACAGGCCTGTTCCATGTAGCGGGCCCCAGGCAGACCCCTCAGGCCACAGCAGCAGGCTCACACATCCACGTAGCGGGACCAGAGTGGCCGAGGTGATGCCAGGCACGTATGATCCCCTCTGATGTGGATCACAGACTCTGAGATGCCTGGTAATCATGGCATGGGATAAACACAAAAGGTCACAACACACCTCTTCCTCCCCATTGCAGCAATGCAAATGAGAACAGAAATCAGCCTAATAAAGCTGCTGGGAACACCTCTTGTGGACACAGAGCTGGCATTGGAACCAGTTGGTTTGTAATCCTATGTACTCTAGATCATGGTATCAAGGCAAAGAAGACAGAAGCACATGCAGAAGGAATGCTGCACCACACATCAGTCTTAAGGCAGATAGAAGCTCTTGACCCATGCATGCTTTTCAGCACCACACCCTGATCTTTAAAAATTCACAACTAAAGATTTACTTTACCTTCTGTGCACTCCACTGCCAGAGCTTTCCTTCCTTGTGTTTTAAGGGGGAAAAATGGGAAGACAGTTGCTCTCAGTTACGAGAGATAGCACAGAAAGCAGAAGACAATTCCCAGCTGCTCTGCGATCTGGCTCATTTTATAATGGTATAAATCAGCACTGGCCACAATATGGAATAATAATCGCTACTAGAACACAAAAGTACTAAACCAGGATATGTCTTATGATAGGAAAACAATTTTTATAAGGATTATACAGTAGCATTCCCAGATCTCCTTTTGCATTTACTGCACATACATGCATACACACCAAATCGTGTAATATTCATTTATTCTGCTTACTATGAATACTCTCCCCCGTCCTGACTGCTGAAGGACTCGGTGTATCACAGCTCATACCACCAACAAGGGTTAAACCGGTTTTTAGTTCTCAAAAACCAGAAAGAAATCAGCCTGCACTCTGCTGACAAGCCATGTACACACTAGCCATGTCAAAAAGCACTTCTATCCTGGTTACCATAAAAACCCAAAGCACTGTAAACTGATAAAGCTCTATTCCAGCTGCTGCAGGCAAGCACAGCTATAAACTAAAACCACAGAAGCCTGCGTGCTTGGCTTAATACAAAAAACTTCAAACCTAAATTCTAATGATAGGTAAGAAATGGATAAGTAAACTGACTACATAAAGAAAAAAACCTCCTTACCGATAATGACTTCTACCTTCTTGCTGTCTTGATCTTCCCGGTCATTGAATACATGACACCAATATGTCCCCTGATGTTCCACATCCACACGAGATACCTACACATGCATCACCACAGTCATCCCACCAGACCCCAAAACAATATCCATATCAGTTTATTTTAAACTCATAAGCAAGAAAGAGTGAAAACCAAAACCAGAGCCTGCACAAATCTAACAGCTCATTCTTCAGTAAGCTGAACAATACATGTGTTCTGGGCAGGTGCTCAAAAATGGCAGAAGGAACGCAAATCTGCCACACAGGCTTGAGACACATTAAGCACTGAATGCAACGGCTCATGCAAATTGGTGCTTTGCAGAGTAGGACAGGAAGGGAAGCTTTCACCTTTACTTAATCTTTGCCATGTCAACGTCATCCCACCTCAAAATACACTGTGACCTTCCACCCCACAGCTACAACCTGAAACAGCCAAGAGCCTGGGACAAGTATGGGCAAGGGAGGAACAGAACAGCATGCACTCCACAAGTTATCCAATGCTATGAAGTTCTTTTCCACAGGGGAGCTCTCTGTGGCAAGTTAAAGCTGGTTACGCATCTGTCCTCCAAGACTGGCTCTCCGAAGTCACTTACCATGTAGACATTATTGCTCCCATTTGCCAAGGGAAATCCGTTTCTGAACCACTGGTACTGAGGAATTGGGTTTCCAACAGCTCCACACTCCAGTACCAAAGCTTCACCCATCATCAGGTTTTGTGACTGAGGCTGAATACAAATGCACAGCTTTTTTTCAGGTAAGCCCATTAAACTCCCTTAAAAAAGAAAGAAAGGAAAAAGAAAGGAAAAAAAATCATAGAAAAGGTGAGACAACCTAATGGCACAGACTGGCAAGGACTGACAATGTACGGTCACACCTTCCTGTAACTACAGACTGTTTGAATAGTAATGAAATTAAGTCACTTGTCCCCTAGGAGTAAAAAACGTGTAGCAATTGATTTCCATCTCTTCAGCTGAAACATACAACAGCAACTAAGTTAAATGTACCCCAGAAGTGAGAAACAAAAACAAAGCCTTCTTTGCAGTGTTTGTTCCTGCCCTTAGGATTCCAAAGGCTCTGGAGGAAGGAGCAAGAACAGAGGCTGCTGGAGGATGGACTGAGGGTCCAGCTTGTGTGCAAGCGTGCATTTAGGACTAAGAATTGAACATTAAAATCAGGTAGTTTTAGCATAACTCTATTCTTCTAGTTCTAAACTGAGCTTCAAATCTTTTGGTAAACATACTAAAAACCCCAAGCTAAAAATGCTTTACAAACACCAGCCACTGACATGTCCCCATGGAGAAACACCTTTGGGAATAAAAGCTATTCAGAAATCCCTGAAGACTTACCCAGCTGATGTAATGGGTGTTTCTATAAACGATAACATTTATTGAAATAGAGTGTTGAAATTCCTTTTCAACATATCCACCTCACACATAAGTGCTGCACGGGGTTTCTGATGCCTGCCTTCCGAGCAGTGTGACGGATACAGACTGCAGCAGGCCCTGACCCGGGTGAAGGCCACGCCAGGGACCTCCCAGCCCAGCTGCGGGGCACTCGTCTTCACTTTCAGACTGAGCACGCAGACAGGCCTTGCCGTCAGAACTATTCACAACTGACAGTTAGGGTGTGACAACACTGTCCTTTGCGCAGAAAATAAAGGGAGACAGGGATATGGCTGTCTCTGCTGTGCTGCTGCTTGAGCTTGGTGCACCATAAGCTTGTGTTTCAGAGGTTTTACAAACAGGTGTTTCATAGTTATGGTGGGTGGTGACCTGTGTCCTAGCTCTATTTCTTAATGCAGACTAGGTAAAAAGCCTGAGCAAGTATTCTGTTCCGTGATCACTGCTGTATAGCATTTTAGATAGAGGTGCCCTGGCTTGCCGTGTGCTGTGTCAGCTTCCATATGGCATTGGGTATTTTCTTCCAAAGAGTTTTCTGTTCTGCAGCTTCTATCACAGGAAAGATTTGTGTGTGTCCAGATAAGCTCTACTCCCTTTCACTCAGCTGGTTACTGAACTTCCTCCCTCAATGCCCCATTTGATACTGGGATCTTTTAACAAAAACGTAAAGAATTCATTTCCCTTTAGGACAGACAGACAGAAGTAAGAGATGGAAAGGAGGTGCTGCTGTAGTCAGATGTAACAGGATTAGCGTTTAAGACCAAGAACGCAACAGCTACAGACAGTGAAAGAGCACACGAGATGTAATGACGCACACAGCCCCTTACCTGCCATCCCACCGCAGGCCCTCACTGCTGATGCACGCTCAGAGGATGCACTAACAAACCCCGAACAGCATCTTTTGGAATTGTGTCTGGCTGCCTCGCAGATCACGAGCTCACAAGACAGCTTTGACAGAATGGAGAAGACTCAAGCTCTCATTAAGCAGAAAGCAATGAAAGGAGAGGAGGACAAGAATATCTGAAAACAAAAGAGCAACCGAGGGAACAGGAAAGAAGAAAAGACAAGCAGTCAGCAGCTGAAACAGATTCCATACCTAGCCAAAATCTGCAGAAATGGTGCTGTCAGTGTCACCCAGTTTAACCAGAACACTTCCTATCATGGTCTGAAAAAGCGACTGGAAGGGAGATCTGACCCAAGTTCCGCTAATAAGTGGGAAGACAGACCCTTAGAAGATGATGTTCTTGCCACTCACCATGAGACGCACCCTGGAGATCACAAACTTCAAGTCGTGCCCACTGACTGAATGCAAAGGACGATTCGCTGTTCACTCGGCAGATGTAAAAGCCTGAATCAGTTACGTTCACTGGATTCAAAATCAGCTCCGGAGAATTCCCATGTAGAACCTGGATTACAGATGAATCATATAACTTTACATCGATTTAATTTAAACCAGGATCAAACACATGAATATTTATTTCAATGTCCAGAACACCAGGTTCAACTCCTGCACTTACCTGAAACTTTTAGATGAGAAAGCAGCTCAGAAATGGGCTCTCTTCCAAGAACAATTCACATGCCTCTATTTAAAACAATTCTGAGCTGAAAAGCTCTTTCTGAAAATTCATGATTTTTCCCTTTCTCCACAAATAACTCAGAATAATTTCGTCTGCAATGCTCCAGCAGCAGGAGTGTCACATGAAGCACCAGCCTTAAGATAAGTTCAACCATGACCAGGAAACTCTTCTGCTCTTTCACAGAATAACAGTTGTTGCTACATCTGTATATCTGTATTTTAACCATAATAAGCGGGAAATTACTGTAATAATATTTTTTCAAGCCACGTTTTGGATTATCTAGATAAACTTTGGAAGGTGTAGAAAATGAGTTATAAGTTTCAGTCCTAACAGTAATTTAAGACACCACAAATACACTTAACAATAAAACAACGTTAAGAAAGAAGTGCATTTGCCTCGCAGAAAGACAACCAGGGCTAGAACCGTGTGCACGAGCCCTGCCATTCAACCTCCAGAGATACTGGGATGCACATGAGAAGGTGTTTTACTGAAGAAGTCCACAGCACCACTGGGTTTGGGCCTTCAGCTGCCCATTCCTAGGAAACCAGTTCCCATCTGTCCAAGATCAACGGTGGCTGGCATTCATCTCAGTGATTCCCAATACCCTGGGTTAAATTTCTTGGTAGGCCGAGACTCAACTAAGCTTGCAGTTTCCTTACTGCCACATTACACGATTGCCTCCAAGGATGAAAAGGATGCAAAACCACCGCATTGCTTTAACACTTTGACAGGGTCATTATGCAGCATTTCTTAAACTCCTGTTTCTGTTAGTATATAGGATCATGGAACAGTTTGGGTTGGAAGAAACTTCACAGCCCATCCAGTTCCACCCTGTGCCATGGGTTAGGGACACTTCCCACTGGATCAGGGGCTCCAAGCCCCATTCATCCCGGCCTCGAACCCCTCCAGGGATGGGGCAGCCATGACTTCTCTGGGCAACTTGGGCCAGGGTCTCCCCACTCTAACAGGAAAATATTTCTTCCTAAGATCTCAGTCTCCCCTCTTTCAGCTTAAAGCCACAGGGCAATCTTTTCTCTTTGTAAATAAGAGTAACAGTCTTAAAAGGTATAATCCAAAATCATTACCTGTTACTTTCACCCCACGACCCCCTGTATTCCGTACCATCTCTCACCTCTTTTTCCTTCTTGAACCACTGGTAATGCACAAACGGGTGTCCTGTCGCCCAACAGCACAGCTTGACGACCTGACCAGGGAGCACTGCTTGAGACTCTGGCTGCACAACAATCCTTAGATCTTGAAGAAAGAATTCACACAGAGAAAAGCTATTAGGAAATACAATTTAAATATGCATTTACATTGTCCTTTGAGCAAAGAAAGTTTCTGTCATTAAACGTACTTGACACTAATTTGTTTGTACTGTGTACACACGCAGTTGCAATTAGTTATATGACTTTAAAACATTCAAAATTGTCTTGATTACACAAAATCCATGCAAAATTGATTGGTCCTATACCGAGTTTATTGGAGGTTTAAGGTAGATCGTGCAGACATTTTCGTTTTAGGACACTTCAAGCCCTCTTGCTCTCTATTGAATAAAGCAAATAATACTTCCAACAGCATCACAGACCCCTTCTGGGAAAGGTACTCCCAGTTTTAAGAGTTTGCTCACTTCCAACAACTCCTTTGAGGTGTTAAACTTCAGATTAAGATTAGGCAAAGCTTGAGGGACGGATCAAAACACTCAAGAGTCATGTTAACTACAACATAGTGTTTTTCTACTGTTCCTCATACAGCCTTAGCAGCTGAAACATCGGTTTCAGCTTTATGCATCTGACTCCAGCAGGACGCAGGGCTGGTTTTTTCTTTTGCCCATTGGCAAGGGAAAATTTTCCACCTCACATCTTAACTACCAGGAAACAGTGTGAGCGGCATTCTGACATGACTCTGATACGATCCATTTGTTTCCTTTACCTCGACTGTTCCAGAGCTCTGGTTACAGCATGACTCCAAATGCAGACCCACAGGAATAACCAAGGTCATCAGAAGATCACAATGGGGAAAAAGCTGTCAACAGCAGGACAGAGTTTAACCTCCCAGTGCTGTTACAGAACCCCACCCTACAGCCAAGGGGTTCAGCAGTGCCAAGATGGGTCCTAGTCACACCTGGGCTCCAGGAGGAGTTTAGGAAGAAAGGGGTCCTCTCAGAACCTTGGGACTCAGCAGGAGGATCTGCCTTGCCTTTCATGGTTCCAGTCTCTGTGTAAGCCATTCTACCTCAGCTCTGCTCTGTGTGTCTATTCCACACAGTATTTAATCGAGGACACTTTGCTACCAAACCATTGCCACATTTACCCCTGAACTCGGCTAACTCACTGTTTTCCATCGCACGTACTGTTGCCCTGCTCTGCTGGGTGAGGTGCACTCTGCTCATCCACGGCAGTGTCCTAGATCAGGATCCACGATACGTGTAATGGCTTGGCTGCGCAGCAAGAACTTCTTCCCAACAGACAATGTTTGAGAGGAACCACAGCAATGTGAAGCCCGAGCAGAAACTCGTGTGGCCAACAGACAGAGACGGGGATGATACAGCCTTCAGGAACTATGCAATCTTTGTCTGGCAGAGGAGCAGGCTGTGTTAGCCTCCTTCACACGCGATCTCATTCTGAAATAGCTGATCATGCAGGCAGCTGCTCCAAAGGAGCCACAGGACTTGAAAACTCCCTGCCTCTCCTTCTCTAAAATAACTTCCCTCTCGACCCTAGTCCTGAATAATGCTACCTCAGTTCCTCATTGAACGCTTCCTCCACAGTTTTTCACAGATAAAGCACCATGTTAAGTACGGTCTTGAGCATCACAATCACCTAATGTTACACAAATGGAAATTATAATACTTCAACTTAAAGGACAAAAGAATTAAGATGACTTGCTTTTCCCAGAGACTTCCACTTTTTGTTAAATCTCTCCTAATTCACATCACTAACAGCTCTTAAGAAAGCAGTTGAGAGAAACAGCTGCTCTGGAAGATCAGTCTTTGGCTTTCCATAATTATGGACACTTATGGTTATAAGACTCTGAAATATGCACTACAAGTTAAATACTGCTAGTCTTAACTGCAAACCAACTGTTATGTTCTTAGCTTCCACGCTGTAAACATTTTCAGGAACCTCAGCCTGAATTCCTCCCGTTCAGGGTGAAGTGCCTGAAGTACTGTGATAAGAGACCTACTCACAGAGGGAAAGCACCTCTGCGCTTTCCTTTCAGTGAGGCCACATAGACCTTCGACTGCCACACTGCAAAGCACGCAGTAAGCAGTCTTCCTCCTTCGCCTGGGAGAAAGCTCTTCACATTCCATTCATTTCCAGCAGGTTTACAACATGACAACATAAAAGAAGCGAGTAAAAGGGACAGAGAGGTAACCTAAGGAACAAGATGCCTAAGCTATCCACAAGGAGAAGTTTGAAGTTATTCCTACTACTACTTTAAGATCTTCTATGGAATAAATCCAATGTGAGAGGCAAGTCTCTCAGCTCTGAGATGCAAACACGTTCTAGCACTTGGCTCTGGGAATCTGTGATTCTCACAGAGATCCTCTGTATTGCTGCAAACAGCCTAACGATGCACCTGGGGAAGGTTAGATTGGATGTCAATCTGAATGACTCTGTGATTCTATAAACAAAGTGATGTCCCATCTTGCAGCAAAAGACCTCTGCCATAAAGGCACAGAAGCACAGACCACAGAGCAGCATCAGAACTGCACACTCAGTAACCAGGGCACTCACAGGCTCACAAAGATTTGTGTCTTTCTAACCACATCAGTAAGCTGGTAAAAGCAGCCTAAAAAAACAGCACAGCAGCTACAGGTCTCATGGTAAACAATCCCATTCCTAAAGGAATCAGAGCAGCACTTCAGCTTTTTGTGGTGTGTTAGAACAAAGGGGTGACACCTGCGATCCCCACAGATCAAGCAGACACGACATCCTGGCTCAGTACAGGCACGCGGTAGCATGGATGAGCGCCAGGACCCAGTAACCACCACACCAAGAACAATAAAAAGTACCAAGCACTCACAATGCAGGACAGCGTCCTACTGCCCCTGCCTCCACCTTGACTCTTGCTCCCGTCCACGCTGATGGAACACCAATTCCCCTCTCCCCACAAGCCTACAGCACAATTCTTCAGTTGGCCTAAGCTGTCATTAACTCAGTCACACCTCATTCAATGCATCAAGCTCCTCCTAGCACCATAAGCAGCCACAGCTCTAACTGGGGGAAGCATTGCTGTAATTTACTTGAACAATTCCATTAACAACAGCTTTCAGCCCGGGGCTTCTTTTCTCCTACTATCCCTGGAGAACAGGGGAGCTGCAAGTATGGCAGGGAGCTTGCCAGTCTCGTTTCCACTCCCCGTGCTGAAGCGAAGCTTCTATAACTTCCCAGTGGGCTGAGCTTCACCACATCCTGAAGGCGGAGGATGTCAAGCAGGGCCCTATAGGGTCCTATAGCAAGAAGCACTTGATGTGTGCGGTCTCACCCATGTATTCCCTTGCACTGCCCTACTTCCAGGTTCTTTGGGAAGAAGCTGAACGTGTTAGCAGAAAATTATCGGGTTCTATGCAAAGTTAGTCTATTTTTCTGCCCAATTCACAAGTTGGAGTGTATCAACATGTGCCAGAACTGGCACTGATTGGACCCTTCAATTAGGATGAGCTATGAAATACAGTTAACAAACCCTGTAGCTGAACAAATGGTCAGCAACTCTGCTGGTGTCTCTGACTCGGCTACTGCGGTACCAAAAGCGTCTCCCAAAGGCACAGAACCCAAGGGAGCAGTGGTAATGACAGCACCTGTTATGCCTATGCAGCCAAGCCCACGTCCACAACGATGTTGTGCTGAGCCTGCTGATGTGCTCAGCTTACTTAAGCTCCAAATCATGGGAGCTCATCACTATGGTGATCCCACAGGTACCAGAATTCCCACACTGCGGATGTTTTTATTCACTGTGGAGAACAAATGCCTCTGTGTTTCCAGTGCAGTGCACCAAGCTGCAGGGCAAGTGCGGACCAGCACTGACCTGACTGACTGAGGCACTGGAGAGCCTCCGTGTGCTCCAGTGCCTGCAGGAACTCCGCCAGCTCCACCACCGTGCAGCCCCGATCGCCCAGCAGCTTCAGGAGGCTCCAGCTGGGACTTCCATCTGGCTCCAGCACTTTGAGGGAGCATTGCTCCAAATCCAGGGGGCTACAAAACAAAGCGGGAGAGACACAGCTTACAACTCGACACTTTCTCCACAGAAAGGAGCCTGGTTAAAAATCACTTGTAGACAGACAGAAAATAGAGAGAGAAAGGAAATTCCCAGTTGATGTGAGCATATTTGCAGTATTTTCCCTCAAGCTTCAGGAGTTCCAAGGTAACACAATGACACCCTCCCGGACAGAAAGCACTGTAAAACAGGAGACACTTCTGCCTAACAATTCCGAACAACGGATGAAGTCTTCCGATTTTCACTTCTTAGCATCTCAGCAGAAAGACAAGCTCAGCACCTTTTGTGCCTGATTCAGAAGCGGTAAAAGAGCGAGTCAGAACCTAACCTGAAAGCCCAGGAAGGCTTTGATTTTCAGAGTAGCTGTTAAACTGGGTGATGGCTGCAGCCTGGCTGATGCACACCCACCGCTGCAGCGCAACAAGCAGCTCGAATTCATGACCAGGCACAAACATCCAGAACTTTAAACTCTGGTGTTAAGCGTTTGTGTGCTTCCAATCGCAGCAGATAATACACCAGCAGCTACGGAAAGGGAATGTGAGCTCATATATTCCTGCTAAAAGATTCCTCAGTTTCTTACATCAAAAGCCAGTGCCATGAGTCCTGGAGGCAAGATATTTTCACCTACCACACAGACTTTCCTGGCGTTTCACCAGATCACTGAGAGGCAGAGGGGCAGCCCCAGCCTGCGGAGGGTCTCTGCATTCCTCAGGCTCCGCGTCCCCAGCACCAAACAGCCACAGCCGAGACGGGACCCGGCTCCACCGCCCCCGGGAACGCCGCGAGCCGTGCCGCGGGGAGCGGAGGGCGAGCAGCCGGCCGCCTGCGGCCGAGGAGGGTCAGGAGGGGTGCGGGGAAGGAACGCGAGACCTGCCCTGCCCGCCCGGAGGCGCCGGGAAGCGAGGAGAGGAGGAAACGAGGAAGGAGGGTGCAAGGTAGGGGTGCAAGCGGGGGAAGAGCAAGGAGGGAGAGAGAGCAAGGCAGGGGGACGAGGGAGGGGCGGGCAGGGGGGCACACGAAAAGGGGAGAAGGGCGAGCGCGGGCACGCGAGGCGGGGACGAGGCCGCCGCTCACCTGATGCGCACGCGGCCGCGCGCCCCCGCCCGCAGCGCCAGGTCCCGCCAGCCGCGGCCGGGCCGCGCGCGGTCCAGCAGCTCGCTCAGCCGCCGCAGCAGCGGCTCCGCCACCCGCGCCAGCGGCGCCGCGCCCGCCGCGCCCCGCCACGGCTCGCACATCGCCCGCCGGGACACGGAAACGGGGCGGGGCGGCGGCAGCCCCAGCCAGGGCAGCCCCGGGCGGCGCCGCTCGGCGGAGGGAGGCGGGGCGAGCCTCGCCGGGTTGCGCCGGGGCCGCGCAGGGGCTTGGCTCAGGCCGGGGCGCGGCGTGGCTGAGAGATGCCCTGCAGAGAAGGGCCTGGGGCACCGGTCGATGAGAAGCTCGACGTGAGCCGGCGACGTGCGCCCGGAGCCCAGAAAGCACCCGTGTCCTGGGCTGCACCCAAAGCAGCGGGGCCAGCAGGGAGGGAGGGGATCCTGCCCCTCTGCTCTGCTCTCGAGACCTCACCCGGAGTGCTGTGTCCAGTTCTGGAATCCTCAACATAAGGAGGAGATGGAGCTGTTGGAACGGGTCAGAGGAGGCTGCAAGGATGATGTGAGGGCTGGAGCACCTCCCGTACGAGGACAGGCTGAGAGAGTTGGGGTGGTTCAGCCAGGTGACCTTACAGCGACCTTCTAGTACCTGAAGGGGCTACAAGAAAGCTGGGGAGGGACTGTTTACAGAGGCTTGTGGTGACAGGATGAGGGGAAATGTGTGTAAACTGGAGAGGGGCAGATTCAGACTGGACACGAGGAATTTCTTCACAGTGACGATGGGGTTGCCCTGGCACAGGTTGCCCAGAGATGTGACTGCCCCATCCCTGGAGGGGTTCAGGGCCTGGTTGGATGGGGCTTGGAGGTCCCTGATCCAGGGAGAGGTGACCTTACCCATCGCAGAGGGCTTGGTATTAGATGATTTTTAAGGTCCCTTCCAAATCAAACTATTCTATGGTTCTGTGATTCTATGATTCCATTGATTGTGTTCAGCCAGGCAGGAGCTGGGACAAGATGTATTTCAGTTACACGTGTGTATAAACTTTCCCATAAATCTCATGCATATTCTATTACTTTTCAAGGACTAATTTAATGTTCTCATGAACTTCACAGCAGTCAACTCTTGATCATTTGGAGCTGGCTCCAGCTCTCTGCTTGACCTTGCTTTTAAGATACAAAGAAACTCCAAAGAGTTTTCCAGTGTCTGGAAAAACAACACAATTTCTTATCTCTGAAAAAGTGGAGTGATTTTATATTTAAGCCAAAGCAGAGTTAAGTTTCATCGAAGCAGTTGTGTTTTTTTTTAAAATTAGACAGTGTCCCTCTGACAGCGCTTTGTCTTTCAGTGTTTTTCCAGACACTGTTCATGCTTTGGGGGTGGCAATGCCGTGTGTTCCGTCTGGTCTGCGCCGAGCAGAGGTGTCTGCCGGAATACCCTGTTTGGAGTTTCTTCATATTTTAAAGGCAGAGAGCTGGAGCCAGCTCTGAATGAGCAAGAGCTCTGACTGTTGTGAAGTTCATTATAACAGTAAATTAGTCCTTGGGAAGTAACAGAATATGCATAAGGTCTCTGGGAAAGTCGATACAGGTGCATGTAAGTGGGAAATACACCCTGTTCCATCTCCTGTCTGGATGGACGGTGGTCACTGCCTCGCTGCCCAGCCCTAACGAAGGGCGATGCTCTCTACAACTCCAAAAGGAGCTTCGGAGGCTTCATTTTCCGGCTCGGCCGCGCGCCTCCCGCGCGCCTCCCGCCCCGCGCGCCTCCTGCCCTCGCGCTCCCCGCGCGCCGCCCCGCGCGCCTCCTGCCCTCGCGCTCCCCGCGCGCCTCCCGCCCCGCGCGCCTCCTGCCCTCGCGCTCCCCGCGCGCCGCCCCGCGCGCCTCCTGCCCTCGCGCTCCCCGCGCGCCGCCCCGCGCGCCTCCTGCCCTCGCGCTTCCCGCCCGCCGCCCCGCGCGCCTCCCGCCCCGCGCGCCTCCCGCCTCGCGCTTCCCGCCCGCCGCCCCGCGCGCCTCCCGCCCTCGCGCTTCCCGCCCTCGCTGAGGCGAAGCCCCGAAGGGTTTTCCTGCTCGAGGCTCGGACTCGGGTCTCGTCCTGAGGCGGCGGGGGCTGCGCTCGGCGGCCCCGGGCAGCGCAGCGCGCAGGGAGCGCCTTTTGCTCCGCCTTGGGTGTCGCTCGTCTCCACCGGGCGTGTGGAGCGGTTCCCTCCCTCCTTCGCAGCTGCTTGAAACCTACTTGAACGTCGCCGCCGTGCCCTCTGCGGCCTCTCCTTCTCTGGAACGAGCCCAGAACGGCTGGGACTGCAGACGCCCCAGCGTCACGGAGTGGAAAAGCGAGGTATGAAAGCGCCTCGGCAGCCGCCCACGCCGCGGGTGTGGGGCGATTGAGGGGAAAACGTCCCCGCTGCACAGCATTGGAGCCTGGAAACTGCGAGGGTTTGATATTGAAGTCTGCTAGAACCTGAAAGAGAACAAAAAGAATAAAACCCAACCACATTTAAAGCTGCTAGTGGTTCATAGCATCGTGTCCAGGACAAGCTCCCTGGCACTAGCGAGGACGCAGGTGTGCAATCAAACTGGTGAGGAAGAAGAGCCACGGCTGTGGAGGTGGCTCCTGAGGAGAGATGCTCCCATGAGCGGTCACCATTGCTGCAGAGGGACAGCTGAGTCTGGCTGTGATCCGAGGGGGACAAACCCTCGTATCTCTGGAAGCACAGCTTGCGCAAAGCACGCTGAAAGAGCCCGAGAAAGTGATTTTACCAGTGCTTTAAATCAAGGATCAAGCACTTAAATGTGGCCACCTGTATTTTTGTGGTGTTTTTTTTCACGTCTGCCAGCCTGCCGCACAAAGGTTCTGGGAGTGGCTGAGGGACCTGGGGCTGTTTACCCTGGACAAGAGGAGGCTGAGCGGAGACTTAATCGCTTCCTGCAGCTCCTGAAAGGAGGTTGAGGGGAGGTGGGTGCTGGGCTCTTGCTTCCTAAGTAACAAGGGATGGATGAGAGGAAATTGCCTCAAGTGGTGCCAGGGAACTATAGATTGGATATTAGGAAAAAAATCCTTCATGGAAAGAGTGATGAATCCCTGGCAGAGGCTGCCCAGGGCAGTGGTGGAGTCTCTGTTTCTGTGTGACTGTGGCACTTGGGGCCATGGTTTAGCAGGCACGGTGGGGTTGGCTAACAGTTGTACCTTAGAGGGTTTTTCCAACCTCAATGATTCCATGATAAGCTAGGTGGCTGGAGTCGCGCAGCCTGGAGACCAACCTAGTACTCAGTGCAGTTGAGCAGAGTCATCATTTCATGGGCTGTATCACACTCGTTTGCTTGGAGATACAGGGCACAGCACAGCATCTCTCCTACCTTCTCTGGGGTCTAGCATCTCTGGAAACCAAGGCATTTAGTAAGACTTAACTTGAAGGAATTGCACTGAGTGGCTATTTTCTGTAAAACAAGAGTTTATTTTTCCTAAATTAGAAACCCAGTATCCATGGCAGAGGGTTGCCGGTGGGACAATGAGCTTGACTTCTGATGATGGGTGGTTTATCCGCAGCTGCATATGACTCAGGAGCTGGAAAACCCAGCGGGTGCCTTTCACCCACCTCAGCCTGTGGTCTGTGCTTTTTGGGTGTCTTCCTACACTGTCAAGCAGTTATGTTACCTCAGGTTGGATATGGATTTAAATCCTCTTTTGTTTCTTTGGGGATCGTTTTGGCTATTAGGCTCTTATATAATACAGATATCCGTGCTGCTATTCCTGAACAAGGGTGGCTGTAGGTGCTATATTTGGTGCCGAACACAACAGTTTCCAATTTGGCTCTAGATAACAACAGGGGCAAGCAGTGTTTAGCACTGCAGTATCTCAGAACCAGTTTGAGCTGCGCTTTCAGCAAAATACTCAAGGAAAAATGGGGCACAGAACTTGTTTTTCAGCCTTTTCTGGATCCCTCTAGCTCAGAGCAGTTTGTACAGTTTAGTCAAGTTCCTTCTGTGTGAGACAGGAGTGTGAATACCTTCTTACTTTAGGATTCACTTCTTTGCCATTGAGGAATGTGAAACTTTGGATGAATTTTTATGTAGTGACTGTTAGAAGTTCACTACTCATGTTGTTTTCCTTAGCCTGCTTGTCAGGGGCTGCAGATTTTCTCATGTTCAGCAGAACATTTAGTGCATAGCTTTGAGCAGGCGAGAGCTTCTCGACATGCACAGCAAGGCAGCTAAGCTCGCTTCAGCATGTGCCTCACAAAGAACCCAGGCTTTATTGTGAATAGCTAAGGCCAACACTTCCTCTCTCGAGGCCGCAAGGAAATTCCCATGGACTTCTATGGCAGTGGGATGTGCTCTCTCGCCACTGCCAGCTCGCTCCTCCTTGCTGTCTGGCCGAGGGTTTCCCAGGAGAGCCATCTGCTGCGTGTAACGAAATAGGCTCTCTTAAAAGTCAGACTGTTCTGTGACCAGGCTCGCTATACTAAGGTCACACTCACAAAACAACGCTGGAGCTTCTAGCTTGCTTCTCAGCTCTGCAACAACGTGCACAAATCGAATGCTTTTTGCCTCGTAACGCAGCATCAAACCGCAGGCCTGGCCCGCTTCTAGGACCTCAAGAGAGAGCACTCAAGGGTAAGTGCAGATTTCTGGCTTGGGGGTCAGATTGTACTTTTTGAAGTTCCTCGTCTGCTTTTGTCTCCTGTGTGCAGATAGAATGTGTATCATGAAAGAGAACCAAATGAAGAAGAAACAGTTACTATATTCTTATTGCACTAAATCAATATAGAGATTTATATAGTTCTTGAACAGAAAATGTCGTTTGTTATTTACTTTGCTAAAGTCGAGTCATCTTTGCTCATCCCGATAGATTATTTTTTTAAACCTGTTGCATTTAGAGTTCTGCTAAAAGTTTCTGAACTTGCTTACTGGTACAATTTCCTCCAAGTTTCAGCAGGACAGACAAAATTGCAAAAACTGTCCAAAAGCGAGGTCCCTTCTCTAAGGGATGTGTAAGCGACACCAGGTGTCCTGAAATATGCTTTGTATTCTGTCTCAATATGTATTGCCTGTCCTCATAGTCACTGGCTGAAAATTCCTCCATTCCTGAGGAAAAGCCTGGTCAGTAGCAGCTTGGAGGTGGCTAATGGGCTGTGGGAAGCGCTCCTGGGAAGGGTCAGATGCTTGGCAAAGGTTAAAAATAGATGAAGAGGGATCAGTGTTAAGAGTTGTGCTGTGATTGCTTATTCTAATTACTCTATATTAAGGTGTTTGGGAGAGACAGGCAGAGCCACTTAGCCAAGAAGTTATAGCTGTGGAGTTTTCTTTATGCTGCGGCGCTGTTTACAGCAGGTAGCGCACAGGTGTAAAAGCGGTCAAGGAGCGTCCGGTGTTGGAAGTTGAAGAAACTGAAAAATAATACAGTGTTTGCCTAGTCAGGTTTCTGGCACTAAATGCTGTCTGATGAGTACACTGCTCTAAATGATTGATGTGATTGCTGCATCGTGAAGGATTTATGGAGGGAAGATATGGATCTGGTTCTTGTGTGTGCCCCACCACTGGGGATTCCAGACAGGACTGAGGCAGAACTGCTGTGTGTTACATGAACACAGAGCAAACGTGCTCCTCGTGTATCCTTGAGTGCTGGGTTCTCACTGCTCCTACTCATTCAATGCCAGATGCCAGAGTGAGCCAACTGCTGTGTAAATACTTACTGTGGCCCTGGTGGGACCAGAGCCCACACGGTTTATAGGAGATTTCAGCTTTTACAGTGTAACAACATTTAAGAATGTAGGCATGATCACAACACTTTGGGAAAACGTTTGTATGGCACAGGCACTTTGGAAAGCTTGTGTACGCTAGGTGTGAGGAAAGTGGATCAGAAATTTCATGTGGAATTTGATTCCATCAGTACTGATGGATGCACAGTGAAAAAGACTCACAGGAACAGGCCAATTTTGATGAAACTTTTAAAGGAACACTTTATTAAAAGCTTTGATTTCTGTCAGTGCAAAGATTTAAAAAGAAAACATGAAAATAAGCATTTAAAAATGGCAAAACAAGTATGGCAACTTTTTTGAGGAAAAAAAAGTGGTACATTTCTGCTTATAAATATAAAGGTATGATGTGTGTTTCCTTACAGAGACTATATGATCGCACTCAGGAATCTAAATTGATGTGCGATGGCCGTGTTTATTGCAGAGCAGGAAAAGTCTAAGCTTTGGTTTGTTTTGGAAGAAAAAATATGCTAAATTTAGAGAATGTGCAGCAATAAACAGTCTCTCTTGGGAAATGTCCTGAATGAGAAGTGAGCAAAGGAGTGTATTCCCAAAGGTGATGCTGTTGGCAGGCTGGGGACAGGGATGGAATTACTGCTGTTGGTTCCTTAGAGGAATGTCACAGCCACACAGTTTGCACATGCTTTGCAAGAAAGTTAAGGCATGTTTGAGAAGTATTCCCAGGGAGAATGGAGCGGGGTCAGTGTTAACCCTGGAACGTCACTGTGTGTAAGCAGGGCGCTCAGGTTCTGCAGATGTCTGGATGGCAGGATTTGTTACACAAACGGTGTCATAGTTGGCTGTTCTGGGAGGATCTGTAGGGTTGAGCGATCAGTTTTAGTGATGACTTTGTGTCTGTGGCATGTGGCTTTCTGTGCCTCAGCAGTCTGGTCATACTGATAGACAGAAACATGTACAAAGTCCTGTTCCTGAAGCACTGCTGAAATCCATAATCATGTAGAAAATTCTCTTGTGGCCAGCATTTCATGCCAGACTTTCCAGTGTACATTGAGGCTATAGTAGCTTTGCATTCTTTTGTACGTGGCCACGCAGACCGAGAATGGGGCTGGGTCACTACAGGACTCCTTTCCCCACCACGTGCTTGTGTTTACTGTTTGAGCCCAGTATCCGGTAAGAGAGAGATCGTGTATATGCAGCTCACATTCCAACGTGATGCCAGCATGAGGAAGGGCATGGATAGAATCAGGCAGCGAGAAGTTCTGCCTGCTCCCACCTTTTAGGCGCTGTCCCTTCAAGATTTTCTTGGAATTATGTGGTTTGTGGAGATTGCTTTCTGCTTGTTGTCTTTCTGTTGTGATTTTGCAGCTTCCTCTCCCTTTAATCAATGTGATATTTATAGCACTCTGCTGACCATGCCAGCTAGCTTCCTGATTGCATCTGTGTAGTGTTTGATTGTTCCTGTGCATCACAGGGAAAGGTTTGGTGGTTACTGATGCTCTGGTTTGCAGATTGCTTATGTCTATCTCCAGCACAGTCTGATTATATCCGCCTGTTGCATTGTGGCTAAGCTGTCTGCTAACTCAACACTTCTGAAAGGGATGTAAGCAAACGGATATTGTTTGCCCAGGCACATGGAGAAGGATACATCTAGAGTAGTAGGATTGTCTAGGGGATCCCAGAGTTTGGCCTCTGGAGCAGAGGTGACAGTAGGAAACTGCTGGCATTTGGGGAGTTTGCTGTCTCAAACCAGGTATCTCTGAATAAACCATGATGCTTGTAAGCAAGTGCTCCAGTGACATCCCAGACAGGATCAGTCTGATGGAGAGTTGTTAGAAGAATCTTTGAACAGTCTGTGTTATGCCTGCCTCCACACCCTCCTCGTATCCACGTACACACAAAGGGCAGGATTGTGCGGTCTCGGTGTAGGTTTGGGTGTGCAAGGTCTGTGGAAGTTAACCCTTCCTCATTTAAGCCAAAAGGCTCTGCTGGGATTTGTGTGGCCCCGCAGCGTGGATGATGGCAGATGGGTTACTGCAGGCATGGTCTGTGTGATTCCGGGCCATTGCACATGTTATTTATATGAGTGTCCATCTCTCTTGTGTTTTCAGGTGTCCTAGACACAGTGTCAGCTGCATATAAAGAGATCAAAAGATGGGTTGACAGAAGGGTATTTATTACCATGAAACGTAGAAGGGTTATTGGTCCCACTCCTGCTGTGTTCAGCTGAGATAGCCCCGTGTGTGGGTTAACGCTGGTTCTCCTTTCCCGCCCTCTGTACTGTGTGGGTGTGGAGCGGGGCATTTGCAGAACGTGGACAGGGATATTGATGTGCCAACGTAGAGCTTTTACTGTACCCGGGCAATGCTTCGGATGTCAGAGCGCATTTGCATCATTAATTGTGCCGCAGCACTGTCTGAGGTGTGGGCATGGGTCAGAGTGGTCCTCAAGAGCTCGTGCGGTGGTGATAAGGAAAGGCCATTCATGGGTAGGGATGGTGAGTCCTTCAAGGGGGGCCGGAGCCAGTGTGTCCTGGAGATAGGAATAAATCCATCAGGCCTGAGGTGGGCTGCACAGAGTGCCGAGACTGGGGGGTGAAAAGGCATTAATTAAAGGAAAAGCTTCAGAGAGGTCATAAAGGGGATTTTTTTTCCATTGACTCCAGAGGACATGAATCCCAGAAAGGCACAGATTCCCTCTGGACTTGTGAAATACACAAGCTTTCTGTAGATAACTTCCGAGAGTGTAAAATTGCTTACAAAGGAAGTTTGCCACTTTGGTTACAACTAAATATAGCAGGAAAAAATGTGGTGCAAGAGAGGAAAATCAATGGTTGCTTTTAAATTTTAATCAGATTTGTGCATTTTTGTCAGTTAAAAGTGTTTTGCTGACATTAAGGTTAAGTCCACTGTTCGAAAATCATTAGAAGCACCTTTGAGTCCAAAATCACCTGCAAAAGGGCTGTTCCTAAAAGGTAAACTTATTTAAATCTTGTTCCTTTGATGGTATAATGTAATTTTTCAAAAATGTTTTGGTCTCAGTTGGAATATATGTTCAAATATTGATCATTTTTATTTAAAAAATAAGTTTCAAATTCAGAAAAACATTGGTGATTCAATGAAAATAAATTTGAACAATCAAAATTTTTTTTAATTTAGAATTGGAATTTCAGAACTTTTTTTTTCAATATGAATAAGTTTTTGGCATGATATTATTTCAAACCGATTGTTTTTCACAAACAGTTGGTTATTTCCTGCCATAAAAGGATTTTGATGCGGCACCTACAGATGACTACTGCCTGACCATTCCAGGTTTTCATCTATTCTCTGTTCACCTCAATCTATGTATTTT